>PVKM010018961.1:0-24619 GCA_004027735.1 Carollia perspicillata | reverse complement strand
AGGGGGTCACTGGTGGCTTCCAGCCTTAGAAAGACCACCTAGGCAAGGATGGGAAGGCCAAGCCCATGATTCAGGCCAAGGGCCATGCCACTGCAACTGTGAGATCTTTTGGAAAGAGAGCTATCAGGACTTGGTGGTGAATGGGTGCTGGTGGCCTGGTGGCTGGAGGCTGAGCAGCCTCCCCCACTGCCCAGAGCATCTGATGGCTACCAAGAGCCTGTTCTCCTCACATGCGGACCCTGAAACCAGAGAAAGCTCAGCTGATCAGAAAGTTTCACCACAGAAGGCCTCTGTGCACTGGCCTGTTCGGGGTTAGGCTCTGCTGAGGCCAGCGGAGATGAGTCTGCCTTGGTTGGAGTCTCAGGGCTTCTGTACAGGTTCAAGGCTCTCTGTCATGGCAGCAGGGGACAGAGCAGGAGCAGGTGGCTGTGGGAAGTCCATGAGTGCTTCTGGCAGTGAATCCCTGCCCCCAGCAGTGCCATAAGGGACACAAAGAGGGAGCAGGGGGCAGCGCCCAGGAGCAGGGATAAGCTGACATTGAAGTCCAGCTCTCGCTCTGTGGCACTGTGACCCTGGCCAGGCTTCTCAACCTCTCTGGGCTCTGCCATTCACTAACTATCAGGCACTATGTGAAGTCACCTCATGCTTGTTTCATCAAATCCCCACAGGCTTCAGGGAAGGCACTTCCACTTGGCCTCATGGAATAGAAACTAAAGCTCTGGAAGGATTGGGTTAGGTTCTTGTCTTGTAGGAGCTTGGAATCACCCAAGCTGCCTACAGCTTCTCCTGAGCTTGGTGTAGGAAGGAGCCTCCTCCTATCACCCACCCCACCACCCTGCCCCTCGGGAAGCTGCCCTCTAATGGAATACCCCTGTCCTGAGTTAATTTTCCTATCTTATTTGCTCCTTCTGCCTCAAAGACAGCCCCCCAAATTCCTGAAATTCCAGAAAATTTCAAATGAACTTCCTGCAAAAAAACATGAAATCTGTACCATGTGACCTTAGGTGGGTCATACAGCCTCTAAGTGTGGCCAGAGAGAGGCAAGTGGATGGAAAGCTTCTCTAGCAGGAAAGCTCCCTCTACCCAAGGGGCTCCGCTGTCTGACCTGGTTCATATGGCCTTGTGCATGCAAAAGCACACACATGTGTGTGCGGGCACACACACACATGCACACAGGCAGGCATACACTCCCAAGCTGTGAGTGTGAGATGCACACTCACAGCTGCACACATACACCTGTCCCCACGGGAACCTGGACGTACTTGACAGAATTGCCTCCTGAAGCCTGGCACTTTCTCCACCTTGCAAAGCCCACTTGCCCAGGCAAAACTTATATTTTGCTGGAAGCCTGGGGAACCTGGGCCCCAGGGTTGGGTTCATGGACCCCGGGTGAGGCCTCTTCAGGAAGCGGAGAGTAGGAGGGGTCCTTTCTACACATCTCCCCACCAGGTTCCCTAAGCCTCCAGCCCATGAGACCATGCTGGGTCAGCAGAGCAGCTGGCCGGCCCCAGGGTCCCCAGGCCTCCCGCAAAGAGTAGGTTTCCCTGGGACTGTGGACTTCAGGGCCCAGGCCTGCACTCTACCTTACCCTCAGCCACAACCCACAAAACCTGTTATTGCAGTGTCCCAAAAAGGAACCACGTCCTCTCAACATGCCCCGGGCGACCCTGCCAAAAATCCCTCCCTGGTGCCCTGCACCTCCACACACATACTCATTAACACACTCACACATCCACGCACATCCACTTTGTCACATGCACATTCACACACTAGTGTACACTGACACACACTCACACAGAGGCAGGCAAATTTCAATTCACCCTCTGAGACATTTCTGCTCCAGTAGGAGGCTGTCACCTCTGTTAAATAACACCCCCTCCACCAGAAGAAAGTTATCCCCATTTAAATAATATTTTTTCAACAACTGCTAATTACATGGAGGAGTTTGATGATAGCAAGCTTAAACATCTTTCTAACACTCATTAATAATCTCTCTTTTTAACAAAGACAGGGCAGGCCTTGAGCTCAGAGCCATCCTGCAGGCAGCAGCATCTAGAGAGAATTTAATAATCTTTTTTTGTTTGTATTTGCTTTTGCAAATGGCAGATGATATGGTTTTCTGTTTATAGTAGTGATATGGTTTCCTTTTAAAATAAAGTGGGTTTTCTTAGTGAATTAATCTAAAGAAAAATATTACATAAATAATGGTGTAGGAAGTTCCAAAAAATGGCACAGGCGACAAGACTTAAGCATCACTTCCTCTAAAAGACTGCCCCCCCACCCTTCCTTTCTTTGGGGCACTCCCATCATTGCATCTATGTTGTTATGGTAACCATGTGTTTACATCCTACCTCCTCTACAGATCTGAGCTCCCTAAGCCAAGCCTGTAGCCCCTGAATTTGTCCCACTCCTGAGGCTTTGGCTTTGGCTCTGTCAGGTCAGGCCAGGGTCCTGCGGGGTGAAAGCTTCAATGCCCGAACCCTGGGTTTTTCCCAGTCTCACCACCCTGTCCACACTCTCTCACGGCAGAGACAGGAGGTTTTTGCTCTCTTAGGACATAGCCTTGCCTGATGTATCGGTCTCCAGTCCAGAGGCACAACGTTGCCCAAACCAGACCTTATATCTTCCTGAACAGCCCTGACCTCTCTCATGAGCCCTGACTCAAGTTCCCTGCTGTCTGCCAGATCCTCCACTAGGATACGCCCCCTCTGCCCCTCCAGACTTGCCAGCAGCCTTGCTCCTGCCCAGACTGCACTGCACTGCTGCTCAGCCCCAGCCCCACCTCAGTGCCCCATGTGGAAAGTCAGTGGCATTGTCTGAGTGCTCCTCTCCCACCCTTAGCCTTCTCTCCCAGTCAGGATCACCAAGCTCGCGGCTTATACCACCCCTCCCACCATCAGCTCCCTGCCTTGGGGTCTGCTCACTGCCTCACTGAACTATCACCCTTTGAGTGGTTCTGCTCACCAGTAGCCTCTCTGCTCTCAAAACCTTCTCCACACAGTTCAGATGATGCCACACCCTCTTTAGCCTGCCATGATTCCCTATCACTCACAGAGAAAAGTGTGAGGAGACTAACATTTATCAAGCCCTTCCATGGGGAATAAGCTGTGCAGGTGTTTTACACACAGTCATCATTTAATCTTCACAATTACCCCTATTTTACAGAAGAGGAAACTGAGGCTCAGAGGGCTTAACTCAGTTACTAAAGGAGACAATGGAGGAAAGACAGTCCATGTGGAAAGAATCATGTACAAAATGACACAGAGCAAGAGAGTGTTTTGTGAGTTGAGGAAAGGTTGGCTATGACTAGAAGTGAGGGTCCATGCCCAGCAAGGGGGAGGCCAGGACAGAGGTCCAGGGACCTGGCCTCAGACCTCCAGGGGAGCAGCAGACTGCAGAGCTCTATGCTGAGACTGGCATGAGCAGCTTGTGTTAGAGAAGACTGGATGGAGTGCAAGGGGTCCCTGCTTCCTTGGTGAAGGCGGCCAGACCTGGAAGCTTTGAGGCCCATGGAGGAAGTCAGGGGTGCTCAGAAGTACCCATCTTGAGCATCAAGGGCCTGGTGCTCCGGCTTTCTTCTTCTTACTCAACCGTATGTACCACCTGGCACATCGCACACAAATTTATCTGGATTTCATCTTTCCTAACGCCGCCCCTACTCACACACCTAAATGGGAATTCCCCGAGAGCAGAGACTCTGTCTGTTGTGTTCCCTGCTGAATCCCCGGTGCCCGGTACTGTGCCTGGCTCAACAAAAACATGAGGAATGAATGAATGATTAAATGAATTTCCAGTATATGTATTTAGCCAAACAGAAAGGGAAACTGGTTTGTAGAGAAAGAAAAACAGCTCCATTTGGGACTGGCTGACATCCCATTGTTAGTCCTGCAGAAGACACTCAGCTAGTGATCTATGCAGACTTAGAGTATTTGAACTAGCAAACCAGCTAGACGTGGAAGGGCCAGGTATACAGGACACACACCTTTGAAGACTCAAGAGGAAGCAGGCATGGGGTGAGAAGTCAAGATGTATGAAGTTAGGCCCCTTTCAGGGGATGGGCAGGGGGACAACTGGGATGATACCCATCGCCTCCCTCTGGACTGACGTGGGAGAGTCCTGACCTCTGTCCTCTGGCTGTCCTGTTTTCTTCCAGGACGTCAGCCTTCAGAGGTGCTCCACAGACCCACAGACCTACTCACCCACATCTGGGCACTACTGTCTGACCACAGAGCAGGGCTGGAGTAGAAGGGCTTGTCCTTAGCCTTGGATCTGTTGTGTCTGGAGCCCAGCACAGCGACTTGACACATGGTAGGTGATCAAAAATTGTTTTCTAGTGAATGAATGAATGACTGTACCCCAACTGCCTTTTCACTGTTATTTAGAGAAGCTTGAAAAAAAGCTTTGACTGCCAGGTAATAACAGCAACATTCCTGATAACCATGACAATAGCAGCGCCCCCAAGATGAGAAACCTTGAGAGTGCCATCGTTCATCCGGGAAATGCCTCCTTGTAAGTGCCTCTGATCTGACAACAAATCTTTCAGTTAGGGCATAAATCACATGCCCATCTTGCAAACGGGACCTACAGCTTTGAGGGCCACTGCCAGCTCCAGAAGGGAAGCAGGCTATTCTGAACCTGGTCCAGTTTTGCACCACCTAGAAGAACCTCTGATCCAGGGTGTGGCAGTGGGGACAAGGGTGGCGAGGTCTTCAGGGAGATATGACCTCACCTAAGGGTGGGGTGAAAGGCTGCTCAGTTGGGACAACATAAAAGCTAAGCAGGAAAGCCCAGAGCTCCTGGGATTCCCCAGGCAGGTGGGCGGGCAGGGTATGAGCACTCAGTCAGGCATCCCATTGTTTCCTTTTTAAAAACACCAGGCCAAACAGTGCTTCCCAGATCCTCATTCCAGGGCCTATTGACCCAAAGCAGTGGGGAAAGGAACTCCTATCAGATCTGGCTCAGCCATTCTCACCGTGGGGCCAATCAGGACAGAGGCCTGGTGGATGGCCCTGCCAGGGCCCCAGGCTGGCCAAGCCTCCCAGGTCACAATGTCCAGCCCTGCTCATTGCCTGTCACTATCTGAGGGCCTCTTGGTGGCCTCTCCTGGGAAACCCCAAGCTCCCTAAGGCAGGGCCAGGCTCATGTCCATGGGCTCCATGTGCCCACAGCCTCCCACCCTCACTGAGAAGGGGGACAAAGGAGATTTTACAGGTACCTGGTCCCAGGTGGAGAAGACTGAATGAGTGTTGAGCTTAGACAATGGCAGGCCATCTCCTGGATTCACCTCCTACCTGCCCTGCAAGCAAGGCTGGGGACGGAAATGAGGAAGTGTTGGGAGGTCCTGCTGGGCTGGAGAAGGCCTTGACACAATGAAGTGGGGATGGCAGGTGGCCCTCTGGAAGCAGGGTCTGGAGCCCGTGAAAGAAAGGTCCAACCAATTTGACCCAAGGGCCGGGATGGTTGCTCTGGGAATGAGGGTGAACAAGGTAATAAAGCAACATCAGTGGCCTTGCACACAGAGGGAAGGGGCAGGCGCCATGCAGAGAAAGGGAAACAGGGACACATACAGGCAGCAGCACCAGCCCCGGAGGGAGAGTGTGGAGGGGTACAGGGTAAGGTGAGCACAGCACCCTTCAGCAGCCTGAGTCCTGTAGGCTCCCAGTCCAGTCTGCATGTCTGCACAATAATTCCCCCTCCACCTTTCTCCCAGCCAGTGGCGGTATCTCTGTCCTCACAACCAAAACGGCCCTGTCGGCATGTGCCCACCCCACCCTGGGCCACATTCACTCACTCTGCATGCAGGGGACCTGTGGCCCCAGCAGACGGGACTCTCACCTCCCACCTCCCACAGGGAACCTTCCTCTTGACCAGTTGCTAGGAGGTATTAGGGGAGAAGGATGGCTGCTTCCTATCCGCGCCTGGGTTTTGTGTCTCTCATTGTTAATACTTGGCAATCTAAAAATCGTTCTCCTGTCCCAGAACTCTTATCACACTCAGAGCAGCTGCAGCAATAGGTACCTTATACTGGATTCTGTACACTCCAGAGAATCGAAGCCCTGTTTTCAGCTGTATCCCAGTGGCTACCACATAGTTTGTGCTTGATAAATGCTTGTGGAAATGAATGATAGAAATAGATATTTGTAGAAATGAAAGTCCTGTACACTAGGCACTGTTGTGGCTGCACTTCCTGTATTTTCTCATTTAATCTTCACAGCCACCTTCATGGTAGGCACTGCTATGGTGTCCATTTTACAGGTGGGAGACCGAGGTTCAACCAGGTTCAACAGTTTACCCAAGGACGTTGGGGCAGCAGGGCAACAGCTAGACTTTGATCTTACCTCTGGAGTTCTTCTACCCTTGCCTGTTCTTCCTACTGCAAAGGCCTGGGGTAAGGTGTGCTCATGCCTGAGGGGCTCTGAAGATGTCCTGCTGTCTGAGATCATTCAACACCCTGACCTGTGAGGTCGGACATTCCCCTACCCCAGACTCCCCTTGGGGAATTGTTTTGCTCTTTGTGCTTCAACACCACTGGGCTGAAAGAAATAGTAAGTCCTTCACACCTGAACTTGAATTATTTATAAACAGCTCTCATGCCTGGTGGTCAGCTTTAATAAGGCTGGCAAAGTCTCCTCTGCAGTCCTTGCCTGTTGTCCATGTAATACCATCCCCCTGCCCCTCACTGAGTGGACCACCAGCCTAAGTTAGGCTCCATGCTGGGAGCTAAGGCTGTGCAGAAGGGCACAGACCTGCCCTGGAGAGCAGGGTGCATGCAGGAGTGAGGCTGCCCAGGGTCCCCCGAAAGTGCAATCATCCCACCAGGGGTGGTATCAGGGCTGCCTCTATGGAATAAATGAACGTGTAAATGATGACTCAGCCACCGAAAGACTGAGTACATAATGCGTCCGTCACAAGCTGGGAAACCATGGAGAGAGGCCTCAGCGAGAACATATTGAATTGCCTGGCATTGGTGAGTCTAGGCTCAGATAACCTTCCTTAGGTTTTTCTTTGGGTCAAGGTAAGGGTAAAGATTAAATCAGTGAAAGTGCAGCTTGGGTTTGGCCCAGTTAGTGATGTGCCAAGGTCAGGCAGGGGTTACAGTGCCCTCATTTCCCCATTCCCACCCTTCACCAGAGCCCTCATGAGGCCACAGGAAACCCCTCTGGATATGAAACAACAGAGGCCCTACCCATAGTCCCTTGGCTCTCCCCTCGGGTCACCTGTACTTACTGAGCAGTTCCAAGCACCAGGACAGCTTCCAGCCTGGGATCTGCCCAGCAAGGGGTCAACCCCGATCATCTGCGTGGCCAGGGTCTCCACCTGCAGCTTCGGGTCCAGCATCCCATCATCCATAGCACCAAGAGAGGAGGTCCTTCCCAGGCCCAGCCAGAGCAGAGGAAAGGGACAAAAATTGTTTTAACTTCATAACCTAAGGAGCATCCTTTGCAGCTTCATTTCCTGTGCAGAACCTATCCATTCCTCACAACAGCCCTATAAGGTCAGCAGCCTGGATCATTATTCCCATTTGACAGTTGGGAAACTGAGGCAGAGGTCATCACAAGTTTAGTGTCAGAGTCACGAGCAACACTCAGAGCTGCTGGCCCCCATGACAACCATCCCCCACACAACACTGACTCCCTGGGAAAAGGCAGAAGTGGCAGCTGGACAGGATGATCCATAGCCCATCCAGACAGTGACCCCCTGCTCTCCCTGGTCCCTGTGGTAGTCAGAGCCTCCCCAGAAAATGCTAGAATGAAGCCCAGGAAAGGGAGCTGCTCTGCCAACAAGACCCTTGGAGTCAGGTGTGAGAGTCAACATTGGCACCGACCAGCAGAATGAACTTGTCTGAGTATTGTAACATTCATTCTACACTCAAGCACACACATGCACGCCCACGTGCACATACTCACACCTATGCACACACAGCCCCACCCCCCACAAGCACTCCCCAAGTGCCCTGTGTGAGTGAGCGAGAGAGTGGGTGGGTGCCTGAGTCTCTGGAGCTTGCTTCGAGCCCCCCACTCTTGGCTCAGTGTCAGCTGCTGCCTTATGCACAGGCAGCTGCCTCTGAGGAATGATTTGAAGGCTCCCAGAAGCAGCCTACCCCTCAGGAACATCCCCCCGCCCTCTGCCTGCCTGCCATGGGCTGCAATCCAGGATGGAAAGGGACCCTATCAGTAGCCCCTTGGTGAGCCAGGCACTGTGCTAAGTGATTTACACACATTTTCCACTTTATCTTCCAAACAATCCTGCAAGATAGGCATTAATTCAGAGTTCACCACCCAGAGGTCACACACGGAGAACCCAAAGGCTGAATTTGACCCTGAGGTATGTTTTCTTTGGCCAGTACCGTCATGTTCCATGAATGACATTCAAAAATAAATTAGTTGCTAATATTTAAAAATCAGGAGATTGTTGAAAACCTAACAGTCCTACAAAGCACCAGTTTGTTGTAGGTAAGTAGCAGTTGTTCACTATAGAGAGGCTTATGCAGCTCACCACAGGCCTCCCTGCCCCTGCCGTCCACACCTGGCTTCCCTGCTCATCCTGCCAATCTCTGTGGGTCTTTGATTTTGCCAAACATTGAGTGGATGATGTGCCTTCCAGTTCTCAGATGCCTCTCCTTTCAGGTTCTCAGGAAAACGGGCCTATTTCCATCACTTACCCAGTGTGCCTGGCTCTGTTGCAGGCCCCTATGCGTGGGAGACTTACACAATGGTGTGACCATGCGTGTAGGTGACTTGTCCTCTGGTGAGCAGACTGAGAAAATCAAACTCATTGAGAATATCCATTCTAGCACTAAGATTCTGGGATTCTATGAACAGATGAAGGTGAAAAGAAGAAGGGAGGAAGGAAGAAAAGAAAGAAAACAGAGATAAAGGGAAGATAGAGCCTGACGACTTAGTGGTGAGAGTGAGATGGCAAACGTGACTGCCTCTTTAATATTTTACTGTGTTTGAGATGGTTAAATGTGGTAGACTTGCGTACATCATTGAGGTAATGATGTGCCATAAACCGCCCCAAAACCTAGAAGCTTAACACAATCCCGTTTATCTAGCTCAAGATTATGCAGGTCAGTAATCTAGGCTGGGCTTAGTTGTGAGGTTCTCTGGTCCCGGCAGGCTGTAGGCTGATCTTGGCTGGGTCGTTTCGGTATCAGCGATAAGTCAGCTGGGAGATGACTGGACTAGGATGGTGTCTCTCGCATGTCTGGGGTTGGCTCTAGGTCAGTTAGAGCGATAATGGGGACTGAGCCATGCGTCTCTCACCCTCCAGCCAACCATCTGGGCAGGATTCCAAGAAAGCAAGCAGTAGCATGCAAGACCTCTTGAGACCTAGGCTTGGAGCTATTTCACAGTCACTTCTGCCACATTCTGTTGGCCAAAGCAAGTCACAAGGCCAGTCCAGATTCAAAAGGTGAGGAAACCAACTCCATCTCTGATGGGGGAGTTGTAAAGTCACATTGCATTGTGTAGGAAGAATGAGATGATACAACCATTTTTGTAATCAATCTACCACAAAAAGAAAACACACATAAGTGGCTTAAACAAGATAGATCTTTATTTTTCTCTTACATAGAGAAGTCCTGAGGTGGCTATCCAGAAGTGATAAGGCAGCTCTTTGAAATCCTCAGGGTCTCAAACTTCTTCCACCTTTCTGCTCTGCCACCTCAGTGTAGCTTCTACCCTTAAGGTTGCCTCGTGTTCCCAAATGGCAGTGTGAGTTCCAGCCACCAAGTCTTCCTTCCAGGAAGGAAGGAGAAAGAGTCAGGATGAAGAGGAGAGGCAATGCACTGAAGAGGGTGCCTTCCAGCCGAGTCAGCCCCACCCAGTGACTTTGGCTCCTGTCTCCTTAGTCAACACGACCTGAAAGGGGAGCAGGAGATGTGGTCCTTGAGTTGGGAACTTCACCACTTGAAACAAAATCAGGTTTCTGTCAGAGCAAATATGGAAGCTGAATACTAAGTATAAAACTAGCAGTGTCTGCCAAAGGAACAAGGGATAGAGAGAATGAGGATGGCAAGACCTTTTAAAAGGAGTTAGGGTCACAAACTTTTTGGCATTTTAAAGGCCTATAACTATATAGACATCGGTTAAGAACTCTTTAGCAGTTATTTTATTTGTGAAATTATACTATACATATGAAAGTATGTATTAAATGTATATGTGCATATGTGAAAGAAAATAAACATCCATGTACCCAAAGGGTAGGAAAGAATGACCAGTTACCACCCCATCAACAGAGCCAGCCTACAGATCCAGAACCTGTCCTCAAATTGGCCCTCCTGCAGAGAGGACACCCCAGCATAATGAGTCTCCCCACAGCCACCCCCCATCCAGCTGAGAAGCCTGACCAGGGGTCCCATCCCTAAGCAGGGCCTGACTCATATCTGGACAGCACCTAGGGGGAAATTCTGGTGGCACTGCCATGCCTGGGGGGGTGACTCCTCTCCACCACCATCCCCCCAGACCTGGGCCAGTTTAACTGCATCCTCATCTCTCTTACAAGTCTTCAGATGGGCCCTAAAGAGAACAGCAAATATCAAGAAAGCCTGCCCTCAGAAGGAAGCAATAAAACATAACATGCCGATGAGGCCACTCAGGTCTGGCCCAGACACACAGGACCCACCATGACTTCCCACCCAAGACTGATTTCCCTTGATCCCCATGTAGCCTTGACATCTCAGACAAGCAGCTGGACCCAGATCAGGAGGACCAAATGGCCTGGGCACCACAGCTTCAGCATCAGCATTTGGGCAAGCAGGCCAGAGTCGGAGCCAAGCTGCAGCTCACTGAGGTGGTCTTCCCCAGCCCAAGGAAGAACAAAGTTTGTTCCATTTTTCATCCAATTGGTATTGATCAGACACCCACTGGAGCTTACTTTTCCCACTGCCTCCGAGGCACAGGGCTCTTAGCTGATATCAGGCAGAAAGAATATGAGCCAGCAAGGGCCACCAAGAATTCTAGGGCACAAGCCCTGCCCATGCGGAATGAAAACACTGTGTTGAGATCCCCAGGAGGCCTGGAGGTAGAAAAGCATGCCAAGTGGGGTTCAAAGTTGTGCTATTGAGTTTGTTCCCCATTTTTGGCTCCTACAAAGTATTTCATTTGAAGAAAGGGCTCCCAGTTATAAATGAATGAGTAGGTGAGTGAATGGTTGACAGCCGCATGCTAGAAGAACATCACTGATCTGTTCTACAAACACTCACTGAGTGAATGGTGCCTTTGTGAATGGGCACCTGTGCAGGGGCAGAGCTAGAGAGAAGAAAAGACCCAGCCTCATCCACCATCCCTGGGCAAGGTAGTTCAACAGGACAAAAAGACAAGTCTATTAGAAATTAGAAAGTAATATAATAACAGGCCCTGCACCATTCATTGCCATTATCCAGCCTATGAGCTCCTGATTTTGTCTTCATGTGTCACAACCCCACAAGCTACCTACCCCTTTGTTTCCTGCCCTTGCTAGCAGGCTCCACCCTATCCCCAGAGGTGGGCCTGACTGATGCTCTGATAGTGATGACACCCCACTCCTGGCTGGTGACTGGTCCAGACATGGACCAATGAGGCTGGAAACAGAGGTTTCTGAGGGATCCTGGACCATGGCTCCTCTCTCTTCCAGAAAGTGTACAGAATCAGAAGAGACCCTCTCCCTCTCCTTCCACCATCCTGCAGAGACCTGAGCCCAGAGATACTACAGGGGTCCAGTCTGTGCCCAGAGGGGCTGCCAGCCCACAGAGGAGGCAGAACCAAGAGAACTGTGGAGAACCATGTGTTGAGTTCCTCCCTGAAGCCCCTGCTCCTGGACCTGCAATTCTCTGAGACCCAGGGCACCCCACCACTAAGAAACCTGGTAAGCTGGAGTTTCTGTATCTTTCAGCTGAAGGCCTCCTCATGATGTGGCCTAGCGGGGCAATAGGAGAAGGAGCACACGTCTGCCTGGAGGAGGAGATGTTTCCACCGAGTTTTAAGAGATGCACATGAATTTCCCAGAAAGATAGGAAAGAATAACATTCCAGGCAAAAGGAGCAGCATGAGAAAGAACATGACAATTAAAAAAACAGCTCTGTCAGGATGGTAGGAAGGAATGGGCTTTGGAGGTACAGCATAGTGACAGCTGACACTGAGTGGCACCACATGTTGGGGCTCCTCCAAAGGATTAAGTTTATTTAAGCCTCACAGTGACCCTATGAGGACATAAAAACTTTTTTAATGTATTTATTTAATAAATTTTTAGAATAAATTTAGTTTCCAATTACAGTTCACAAACAATATTATATTAGTTTCAAGTGGACAATATAGTGATTAGACATTATACACCTTACAAAGTGATTCCCTCCAGTAAGTAGAGTCCCTACCTGACACCATATACAGTTGTCACAATATTGCTGACTACATTCCCTACTGTGTACTTTACCTCCCCCTGACTATTTTTATAACTGGCAATTTTTACTTCTTAATGTCTTTCGCCTCTTTCACCCATCCCCCCAACTCTCTCCCATCCAGCAACCATCAGTTTGTTCTATATCTATGAGTTTGTTTGTTTTATTTGTTTGTTTAGTTTGTTTTTTAGATCCCTCATATAAGTGAAATCATATGGTATTTGTCTTTCTCTGTCTGACTTACTTCACTTAGCATAATATCCTCTAGGTCCTCCCACATTGTTGCAAAAGGCAAGAGTTTATTCTTTTTATGGCTGAATAATATTCCATTGTATATAAGTACCACCTCTTCTTTATCCAGTCATCTATTGACAAACACTTAGGCTGCTTCCTATCTTGACTAGTGAATAATGCAGAAGTGAACATAGGGGTGTACCTACCTTTTCAAACTACTGTTTTGGATTTCTTCAGATAATTATCCGGAAGTGGAATTGTTGGGTCATATGGTAGTTCTATGTTGAATTTTTTGAGGAACTTCCATACTGTTTCCCACACTGAATGCAACAATTTACAATTCTGCCAACAATGCAGAGGGTTTCCTTTTCTCCACATCCTCACCAGCACTTGTTGTTTGTTGATTTATTTGTGAGGTGACACCTCATTGTGGTTTCTATTTGCATTTCCATAGTGGTTAGTGATGTCAAGCACCTCTTCATGTCTATTGGCCATCTGTGTGTCATATGTGTCTATTCAGGTCTTCTGCCAATTTTTAAAAATTGGATTGTTGTTCTTTTTTGGTGTTAAGTTGGATAAGTTCCATATATATATATATATATATATATATATATATATATATATATATATATATATATATGTAATTATTATTAACCCCTTACCAAATGTATCATCAGTGGTAATATTTTCTCTCATTCACCTGGCTGTCTTTTTGTTTTGTTGATGGTTTCCTTCACTGTGCAAAAACTCAGTAGTCCTGAAACTTCCAACCAAGATGGAGGTGTAGGTAGACAGACTGTGCCTCCTCACACAACCAAAAGAAGAACAACAAATTTAAAAACAAAAAACAACCAGGAACTGACAGAAAATTGAACTGTATGGAAATCCGACAACCAAGGAGTTAAAGAAGCAACATTCATCCAGACCTGTAGGAGGGGCGGAGACAGGCAGCCAGGCGGAGAGGACTTTCGGCAAGGCAGTGGCTGGAGGACCAGGGTGGGAAAGGTGGCAGCTGGCGGACTGGGCAATCCCACATTTGCGTGCAGATAAACCGGGAGGAACAACTGGAGGATGAGATAGACCACGCAACCCAGGGTTCCAGTGCAGAGAAATAAAGCCTCAAAGCTTCTGACTGAAAACATCTGTGGGGGTTGAGGTGGCAGTGAGAGAAACTCCCAGCCTCACAGAATATGTCATTGGAGAAACCCATAGGGTCCTAGACTGTACACAAACCCACCCACCCAGTAATCAGCACCAGAAGGGCCCAATTTGACTGTGGGTAGTGGGGGAAGTGACTGAAAACCTGAAGAGAGTGGAGCAACCAGCACTGCTCCCTCTTGGACCCCTCCCCCACAAACAGTGTCACAACGTACTGTGGTGGGTTGCCCTACCCTAGTGAACACCTAAGGCTCTGCCCCTTACTACGTAACAGGTGCACTGAGACAAAAATAAAAAATGGCCCAAATGAAAGAATAGATCAAAGCTCCCAAAAAACTACAACTAAGCAATGAAGAGATAGCCAACTGTCTGATGCACAGTTCAAAACACTGGTAATCAAGATGTTCACAGAATTAGTTGAATATGGTCACAAATTAGAGGAGAAAGTGAAGGCTATGCTGAGTGAAATAAAGGAAAATGTACAGGGAACCAACAGTGACAGGAAGGAAACCAGGACTCAAATCCTGGGGCAGAAGGAAGAAAGAAACATTCAACCAGAACAAAATGAAGAAACAAGAATTAGAAAACATGAGGAGAGGCTTAGGAACCTCCAGGACACCTTTAAACATTCCAGCATCTGAATCATAGGGATGCCAGAAGGAGAAGAGGAAGAGCAAGAAATTAAAATCTTATTTGAAAACATAATGAAGGAGAACTTCCCTAATCTGGCAAAGGAAATAGACTTCCAGGAAGTCCAGGAAGCTCAGAGAGTCCCAAAGAAGTTGGAACCAAGGAGGAACACACCAAGGCACATCATAATTACATTAGCCAAGATGAAAGAGAAAGAGAGAATCTTCAAAGCAGCAAGAGAAAAGGAGACAGTTGCCTACGAAGGAGTTCCCATAAGGCTATCAGCTGATTTCTCAGAAGAAACCTTGCAGGCAACAAGGGGCTAGAAAGAAGTATTCAAAGTCATAAAAAGCAAGAACCTACATCCAATATTACTCTATCCAGCAAAGCTATCATTTAGAATGGAAGGGCAAATAAAGTGCTTCCCAGATAAAGTCAAGTTAAAGGAGTTCATCACCACCAAGCCCTTATTATATGAAATGTTAAATGGACTTATCTAAGAAAAATAAGGTAAAAGTATGAACAATAAAATGACAACAAACTCACAGTTATTAATAACTGAACCTAAAACAAAAACAAAAATGAACTAAGCAAACAACTAGAACAGAAACAGAAACACAGAAATGGAGATAACATGGAGGGTTATCAGTGGGGGAGTGAGAGAGGAGGAGAGAGAGGGGAAAGGTACAGAGAGTAAGTAGCATAAATGGTAGGTAGAAAATAGACAGGAGGAGGGCAAGAATAGGATAGGAAATGGAGAAGCCAAAGAACTTATATGTATGACCCATGGACATGAACTAAAGAGGGGGAGTGCGGGTGGGAGGAGGTGTGCAGGGCGGAGGGGAATAAGGAGAGGGGAATAGGACAACTGTAATAGCACAATCAATAAAATATATTTTTTAAAAAACCTATTAGTTCTATGTAGTTCCATTTGTTTATTTTTTTCTTCTTCCTCATGGTCTGAAGGGACATATCCAAAAAAATATTGCTGAGAGCAATGTCAGAGTTTATTGCATATGTTTTCTTCTAAGAATTTTATGATTTCAGGTCTGACATTTAAGTCTAATCCATTTTGAGTTTATTTTTGTACATGGTGTAAGAAAAGGTGTAGTTTCAATTTTTTTACATGTATCTGTCCAGTTTCCCCAACATCATTTATTGAAGAGACTATACCCCACAGTATATTTTTGCCTCCTTTGTCAAATATTAATTGACCATATAGGTGTGTGTTTAGTTCTAGGCTCTCTGTTCTATTCCATTGACTATGTGCCTTTTTTAATGCCAGTGCCCTGATGTTTTGATTGCTAGTCTTATAATTCACTTTGGTATCAGGTGCTTTCCACTTTGTCCTTTTCTCAATGTTGTTTTGGCTCTTTGGGGTCTTTTGTGATTCCATATAAATTTTAAGATTATTTGTTCTATGTCTGTGAAAAATGCTACTGGTATTTTGATAGGGATTGCATTGAATCTATAGATTGCTTTTGGTAGTATGGACATTTTAACAATATTAATTCTCCCTATTCATGAGCGCAGTATGTCCTATTTATTTGTGTCTTCTTCAGTTTCTTCAATGTCTTATAATTTTTCAAGATGGGTCTTTTACCTCCTTTGTTAAATTTATTCCTAGGTGTTTTTATACAATTATAAATTGAATTATTTTCTTAACTTCTCTTTCTAATAATTCATTATTGGTGTATGAAAATACTACTAATTTTGAATATTAGTTTTGTGTCTTGCTACTTTACTGAATTCCTTTATTAGTTCTAGTCTTTTTTAATGAAATCTTTAGGGTTCTTATATTTAGTATCATGTCAACTGCAAATAATGACAGATTACTTCTTCCTTTTCAATTGATGCCTTCAATCATTTTCTTATCTAATTGCTATAGCTAGGGCTTCCAATAACATATTGAATAAAAGTAGTAAAAGTAGATATTTTTGACTTGTTCCCAATCTTAAAGAAAACACTTTGAGTTTTTCACTGTTAAGTGTGATACTAGCTGTGGGTTTGTCATATATGGTCTTTATTATGTTGAGGTTCTCTCTACCCCCACTTTGCTAACAATTTTAACATAAATGGTATTAGATTTTGTCAGATGCTTTTCTACCTCTATTGATATGATCAAATGACTTTTATCCTTCATTTTGTTTATGTGGTATATCACATTAATTGATTTGCAAATATTAAATCAAACTTGCATCCCAGAATAAATCCTACTTGATCATGGTGGATGATCTTTTTAATGTATTCTTTAAATTTGGTTTGTTAGTATTTTGTTGAGGAATTTTGTACCTGTAGTCATCAGGGATATTGCCTTATAATTATTTTGTAGTGTCTTTGGAGAATATACCAACTTGATCAGCCTTATACACATGAGGAAACAGGCACAGAGAGGGTAAGTAATGTACTCAAGGTCACACAGCTAGGCAATAAGTGTCAGAGCTGGGAGATGAAGTCAAGCTCCTGGCCTCAAAGTCCAGATTCAAGCCTTCTGCTCTATATCTTGACTGTCACATTACTAAGGGTCGATTATTTAACTCACCCAGGCTCTGTCTTCTCAACTGTGAAATGATGATATAAAATTCTAATGACACACCAGAGGCCTGAGCAGTGGGAGTTTATACCTTTCATTCGTGTTTAATTGGGGATCCCCTGTCCTTTCTCCCCAAAGGAAGCTGTGTTGAAAATTGGTTACCCGTATGCACAGGCCTGAGTCTGCATCCCCCTCAACCACTTTCTTTCTGAGTACCTTTAGGCAAATACTTGAATTGGCAAAACTTTAGTTGACTCTCCTATAAAACATAACTACTATACATGCCTCTCTAGGTAACTGGCCAGGTATCTGACTCTCATACAGTTCCACAGTCTGGCCAGCTACAGACTGAGGAGGAGCTTTGTGCTTAGGAACACAGGCTCAGTCTGCCCCAGGAGCTTTCAGAAGAGGGGGAAAGGAAGCCATGGGAGCAGGCATCCCAGGAAAGCATGCAGCTAGAACCCTGGGAACATCATGAAGGCTAAGGAAGCAGAGCCTGCAGAGGCACAAGAGATAGGGGGGAGGGGAGCACAGCAGGTCAGGGAGCTGCAGACACCAGGAGCCAGCTCTAGCCAAGGAGGCAGCAGGAGGATCGACACAGTCAAATGCCACGGAGAGGGCAACCACGATAACAGCCCCCAAATGCCTGTCAGATCTGGTAATTAGGAGGTCATCAGTGACCTTGGCGGTGGCCGTGGGGACAGTGGGGAAACAAGAGGCAGGCGCAGAGGGAGTGGAAGCTGGCAAGGCAGAAAAGGCCCTCCCACAATAAGAGATAACACTAACACTAAATAGCAGTGATAAGACAGCAGGAGGTGCGGGCATCAATTTCTCATGCACGCAGGCCTGGCATGGGGGGCCAGTCCCACCCCCAATGAGTTGTCCTCATTGGTGAGGACAACTAGAGCCCTACTAAGGCAAGGTGGGCACTGCCAAGGACACCCCCGCTTTCCCTTTCAAAACACCAGGGAATCTCCTCACAGCACTGGTCTTCCACGGCCTGGGGGCATGTCTTGTTCTAATTTTCATATTATAAGTTACTATGGACACTTAGGAAGGTAAATGGGGGAGTGAGTACCAAATGGATGGATGGGTGGGTGGATGGATGGATGGATGGATGGGTGGATGGATGAAACATTATTGGGATATGTGGTTTGGATGTAGTGGGTAAATGACCACTTAGATTACAAAATGTTTTGAAAGAAACTAGAAATATAATATGTTTTCCTAGGAATAAAGTCACTTAAAATCATTGGGTGTTTTCTCTCTGTTTTGACCATCACTATTTTGGTTACAAAATTCAAGTGTTTCTCCTAATTGCAATCTGGGAATGAGATAGCGTTTCTTTCTCCCTACCCCCAGCCCCACCACCACCATTTTAATTTTATTACTTCCAGTTCCTTGACTTGAAATAACAGAATAAAATTGTCTATTATGCTAAGGTCTGTGCAATGTTGGTATGCTTTAGAAGGAGTGAGGTGTAAAGAAATAATTCTTGCATCTATAAGATGGGTATGACAATAGCTACCTACCAGAGTATGATGGTCTATGACTTGGGACAGGACCCAGAATATAGTCATTGTCCAATAAACACAGGTTCTTGCTTTTCTTTTTAGTTGAACTCAGCATACATTCCAGGAAGTCCTAACCACGTGGTTTTTCTGGGTCTAGCATTTTGGTGGGAGTTCTGGGAACAACCCACAACAGCATCAGTGTCACCCAGGCCCCCAGCTCGCCCCAGATTCTCAGGCTCAGGAAAAGAGAGGTCACTCCTCTTCTGAAGCCACACTGACCTGCTGCAGAGCAGGAGCGCTGCCTGGGTTCCAGCCCACAGCATAGCAACCCTGTAGCCAGAAGGACCCAATCAGATGATGGCTCTGCCCCTCACCCAGCTGCGTGACCTTAGGTCAGTGACTTAACCTCTATGAGCCCTCCTCCTCTCATCTGTAAAGTGGGGACAGTAATAGCCCCTGGAAGGAAGGATGGTTGTATCTCATTAAAAAATTACATAAAGCATTTAGTGCTGTACCCATAGAGCAAGCATTCAATAGATAGTAACATAGTGATAATCATTTTTATTTTTATAATCTAATAACAATTTCACCCAGGTAGATCTCAATTAAATTACACAAAGGAATTGGCCCTCACAATCACTGTGAGGTAGGTCAGGGGGTCTCATCTGGATCATGTCCATAAGGAAATGAACTGATCAGAAAGGGTAAGAGACTGGCCTGAAGTCACACAGCAAAAAAGCTGACATCAGAAAGATGCCCTCAATTCTTGCCCAGGCACTCTCCCAGTAAACCTTCTGAAATTTAGCAAGACACCCTTGCCAATAGCCAGGGCCAGGCCCTGCTCATCTTTGTCGTATCCTCCTCCTCCCCCTTCTTCAAGCAAACATGATTTCATTCAGCCCCAAATGTGTGAGAAGCTCAGGCTGATGCATAATTCATGATGCTGATTTGCATTTCCTCTGCCAGGCCTCCAGCCACCTCCCCCACCACCCCCAGCCCAGCCCAGCCGCTCCTCCCAGATCTAGCATCTGTGTTCCCAGTGACATTTTTCTAGCAGCAATGGTGGAAGCACTGTCCCAGGGCTAGAAATGCTTTTCATGGGAAAGAGATTCGGGGGCCTGTCCTTGGGGATTGTGGGCCAGGCTTCCTTCTGGAACCTCGGTCGTCCTGGCACTTGCTGCCCATCAGGTGGGACAGGAGGAAAGTGTAAACACAGCATTTAAAAGTAAGCCCTGTGGGGTTGAGGGGTGGGGAAGTGGAGAGGGCTTCTATCATCTCCCCCTGCAGAAGGCACACTCACACATTTTGACCTAAACCCCAGGATGCCCAAAGCAGGTTTGCTGGCCCCCAGCCACAGTCGGAATTTGCCCTCAGATGTGAAGATGGCCTGGTTGAGTTCAACTCCACACTTCCTCGTGGCCAGGACCTGGGGCTCCCAAGCTTCTGCAGATGATTTGGCTGAGGATTGCCCCACTGGCCTGAGCCCTCCTGATCCAGCCTTTCCCAAGGGAAGTGCAGAGAGTGGACACAACAAGGACTCCCTAGCAGGAGACCCAGACAAGCCCAACCCAGAGATCTTTGAGGCCAGTCTCCCCTATCCAGGCAGTCTGGCAACCCCAGGGATGAGGCCCAAGGCCCAGGATGGTGCCCCCAGCATGGATGGACATCAGGACATCAGGTTGGACAGCATCCTCTGGGATGTCAAGGAGGCCTGTAAGGATGCGAGCAGTCTTGGCCAACTCAGACAAGTGCCTGGTGTGGCTGGGGTGAGGATGGCCGCGTTGCTAGGGATGGGAGTGGAGGGGGGCTCTGAAGGCAAGGATTTTGTCAGCCCAACCTCTCCATCTCCATCATCGCACAGTAGGCACTCAGTCTTAAAAATCACCACCGAAATGAGTGTCTATTAGGCGACAGCATCCCACAGGGAAAATGCACTTTGCCTATGAGAAAAAGACCAGTTCAGAGAGGTGATTTAGTCAGTTCACAGTCACACAACTGGCAGAGGACAGCCTGGACTCAAACCCAGGCCAGTGGACTGTTCACACTCCTGCCCCACCCTGATGCCTCAAGAAAAGGGAGATGGGATGAATGCATGTTCCTAGTGGAGGAGAACTCCTCCCACCAGCCCCATGCCAAGGCCATGTCCCTGTCCAGACCCTGCTGCTCAGCAGGAAGTGAGAGAAGGAAGAGATAGTTCTCTCAGCCTCAGAGGGCCTCATCGGTCAATAGACCAATGAGGTCAGCACATGGCTCCCCGACCCTCACCTCAGCCCTGCCTTCCTGGGCCCCTCTGTTATGTCTTCCAGAGGCATGTAGACTCAACTGGCTATCTCGCCATCTTCCAGCCAGGGCTGGGGACTTCTGCCTTCTGGATGCTTGGCCTTCACCCAGAGCCACAAGAGATGAGGTACCCTGAGGCTTGCCTGAGAGGCCCTGAGGACCCAGTGCCCCTTCTAGAGATAGCCCTGGAGTGTCTGGAGGAAAAGCCCTCTGACCTGCAGGGGTCCACAGGCCAAGCATGTGAAGCAGGCTTGTTCTGTACTATACCCATCTATAGTCAAGATCCAGTTATGCTAATTTTTCAGACACAGACACTGAGATAGAGAGATTGGGTTTCATGTCTCGGGGTTTTGCCAGTTCCTGGTGGTTAGAGCTAGCAGTGTTGAGGGTAGGCGCCAGCAAGTTGCATAGGTGGGGCGTGAAGTTTAGGTGCCATATTCACTTAGCCCCAGCATTGCCCGCTGAGTGTTGATGGGAGACCTGGGCTCAGCCCTTTCATACTGATGAGAACATGAGAAGCCCAGAGGGGTTAGTAACCAGCCAAGAGCCACACTGTGAGACAGCAGCCTGAAGATCAAATCTGGTCTCTTAGGACTCGGGGCCTGCACTCCCCACCACTCCCCACCACAGTACCAGGTTGTTTCACCCCACCTGTGGGGAGGTGGGCCCTGGTCCGGAGGACTTCCTTCCCTTGGTGCTAACAGGTAACTTGAGGCACAAAAATTACTTCCCTTTTGCAAGTTCCAGGAAAAAATAGAGCCCTCAGCAATTATCACACATCTGACTACCAGCTGTTTTCTTTATGACCTCATGGAATCCTTACAACCATCCCATGTGGTCAGTGCTACTGTCCCCTTTCTACAGATGGGAAAACGGAAGCCACTAAAGTGATTTGCCCTTGGTCACAATGTAGGTAACTGGTAGAGCCAGACATCCGGGCCCCAGCTGGCTCACAAGCTGTGTGACTTCAGCCATGTCATCACCATGCCCGAGCCTCAAGGTGGCCTGGCAGTCCATGCTGGGAGCCTGGAGCCCAGGGCCTGAGCACAAGCCTGGCTCCACCATCACCAGCTGTGTGACCCTGCCAGGGCCCAGAATGGCCATCTGTGGAATGGGGTAATGACCATGGCTGCCTCACAGGCTGTTATAAGACAATGTATATCAAAAGCTCAGGACTCAACAGCATGCAGAAAACTCTCAAAACACACCAGCTGTTGCTGATACTATTCCTACCACAGGTAACAGGGATTCAAGAAACTATGAAAGGAGTCCAGCAGCAGTTCACCAACTGCAGAACATCAGCATCACCTGGAGGGCTGCCCCGGCCCCTAGTCCCTGATTCAGCAGGTCTGGGGTGGGGCTTAAGGGTCTGCATTTGTAAAACTTCCCAGAAACAGCTGAGACTGCTGGTCTGGAGTTCCCACTTTGAGGACACAGTGTAGAGTTGAAATTGTTAAAAATTCACAACAGGCCCCATTGGCAGGAATGAGAAATGGCTGTGGGAAGACAGCTTTGGATAGATGGCTGCAGGCAGAGAAGCAGGAGGGCACAATTAAATCCATAATTGTGCTCTAATTGTTGCACGTTTACCAGCTTTATCTCTCTAGACTGTAATTGTCCCCGTCCCCAGTTGTCAGCTGGAGGGCTGCCAGGTGCCTCTTCTGGGTGGAGGTTGGTCTCTGGCCAGAACCTTGGGTGGGGTTTCCCAGCCACATCTCTTCCATCTCCCCTCCCCAGGTACAGCCAGGCACACAAGTAGCCAATCAAATGGAGTTGTCCCTCTAATGATGTGCCTGCCTCTGCCAGCTCCTTCCCCCAGTATCCACTAAAGCCCCCACCAACTGGGAGTAGATGCATACCCTCTGCACAGTACAGAGGCACCAAGGCTCAGAGAGGCTAAGCAACTTGCCCCGGATCACATAGCCAAAACAGGACCAGTCTGCTGCGCTTCCCTCGTTACTCCCAGGTCATCCTCTGCATAGCAGCTCAAAGACACTTCTTGGGCTCCCTGGACCAGATCTTAAGCCCTCTGCATAAGCTCTCTTTCTCCTTCATGGCACTGACCAAAGCTGCAATTAACTGTCTGTTTGACAGTTGTGTCTGTCTCCTCCCTCCACCCCTCTGCCTGCCCGCCTGGAGTACCAGCTCCTGAAGGCAGGGGGTGTGTCCCATGTTCCTCACTGAGTCCCCGGAACCTGGCGCAGTCCCTAGCACAAAGCAGGCTCTCCCTAAGTATTTGTTTCATGAACAAATTGCTGAACCCAGGGGTGCCACAGAGCTGCCTGGGTCAGCCAGCCCTCTGTAAGGTGAGGACTCTGGGCTTCTGCTCGACCCTTGAGCACCTTTTCAGGTGGGGCCCAGAAGCCTCGGTTGCTGTCTGTCATTCTCAGAGCACATCCCCAGAGCCCAGAGCCCAGAGCCCACAGGCTACTCAGGGCCAACTCTCATTCCTGGGTCCCTGCTTTCACCTCTGGTGGCCCCAGGGAATGGAGAGATCTGGGCAGACAAACACAGGGCCTGCCCTGCGCTCTGGCGTGGATCTCTGTGCTCGTCAAAGCACTTTGTCTTACAACAAGGACAGGGGGATGTCTCATTGTCTAAAACTGAAGTTCTGCCAACCTGGCTTTCCACACCTGTGAAATGGGATGATGGCCCATGACTTAATCTGCTTTAGGGGACCTTGAGGCCTTAGGAAGTACTGCACATGAGGCCTGGAAGATGACCAACTGTCCTAATTTGCCCAGGACTGAGGGGTTTCTCAGGGTACAGGGCATTCAGTGTTAAAACTGGGGCAGTTCCAGGCCAAAAGGGACAGTTGGGTGCCCTACATGACAGGCTTTGACAAGCACTTGACACGTATGTTTTAGCTCTCATGCTGAGGATGAGAGGTTAAGGGATTTGCCCCTAAAATTTCCCTGCAAGTCAAGAGTGAAATTGGCCAAGACCCCAGTCATCTTCCCTGACTCTTGGGTCCGCTCACCTGCCAAATGCTCCTCACACCTGTTCCCGTGGCTCCAGCAGAAGGTCTACACAGGACTGGGGAGTGGGGGGCTCACCAGGTAGAGAGCCCTGCAGAGGGCTGCCCTTCTACCTGATTCACCGCCTCACCTGTTCTTCTCCTTAAAGCATTTTCCTCCAACATACATGAAATTCAAAGCAAACATCACTGTTAGACTCAGCTGCCAGCCGCAGGAGCAACCACTGTGAAAACAGGATAATGGAAGAAACTGCTCTTTCTGCTTGGTGGACTTGAGGGAGGTGCCTGGCATACAGACAGGAGGGACCCACACCCAACTTAGGATCAGCATCCCCTGGGAACCCTGCAGAGTCCTCTGATGGGTCAACCTGTGGATACTGCAGGGCATATCCTCCAAAAGCCAAGCCAGCCAGCTTGGCCAAACAGACAGGCCAGGGAACAGATGAAGAGGTGGCTGCGAAGGTTCTGGTTTTTCTAGGGGCTCTGGCATTCCTCAGGCCTGTATTCAAACCCAGGCTCTTCCACTTCCTGGTCAGTGTTCCTGAGAAAGGGGCTTAACTTCTCTGAGCCTGTTTCCTCACCTATTCATCATTCCTGCCTGGTTTTCCACGTGCCTGGCCCTGGGCTGGGCACTGTATGTGGAGTATGCCACTTAATCTTCAGTGCAAGGAGGCTGTGGGGGAAAGGAGAACACCAAAGTCCCAGGCCACAGAGTTGGAGCTAGGGGTGCCGGAACTCAGGAAGTCTGCATCACCTGCCCCTTTGGGATTACAAAGGCCAGTCCTGTCCCAGATTTACCCCCCACTCCTTGCATCCCTCCCCTCTAACCCACACAGGCTATCTGAACCCCTTGCCTTCTGTAGCCCACCTACCCCTTTGCTCTGCCCACCTCTCCATGGCCTGCTCCTGCCTGAAAA
>PVKM010018960.1:0-24627 GCA_004027735.1 Carollia perspicillata | reverse complement strand
GGGTGTCACCGTGCAGCTGGGGGCTGTTTTTCCAGGCGGGAGGCAAGGGCTGACTCTGGCTGTTTCATTGTCTCCTTGGGAAGAAGTGTCCCTGCCCTGCACTCTGGGAGCTTCCCTGGTGACCCTAAGATTCCCATGCCCCGGAGGGCCCAGACAGCAATGTCCCAAAGGGGTGGCCATGCCCCACCCCCGCCTCCCTCCTTCCTGTCCAGGCTGGGGCAGTTCTGCCTCCAAGAATAACACGCTCAGGAAAGACAATCACACACCAAAACAAAACAAAATAAAACAAAAACAAAACAAAGATTCTCAATAGCTAGGAGAGGCTTGGCACAAAATATGACCCTTTGCTACAAAGGGGGTAAAAAAATATGATATATATAGATAGATCAGAAATAAAGGCGGAGGAGAGGCTGGGAGTGGAGGAAGGAGGTTCAAGAGGAAGAAGGCAGGGTGGGTGGAACCTTCTCAGGTGCGGTGGTTTCCATTCTAGAGGTCATGAGGCCTGCCACGGCCACCCGGGGCCTCTGCCCACAGTGGAAGGTTCTAGAGCCCAGTATGTGCACATAGCCCTGTCTGACAAAGGCAGCACTTCTCATCTCCAGCCTTGGTTTATTCTGTTGTAAAATGAGAACATTACTCAGCTCAGGGAACTACCTGCATTCCCCTCTCTCCCTATCAGGAGAAGGGGTCTTGACCTCAGTGTACCACCTAAAGACAGGGGGCTTCTTTGAGCAGAATAGAGAGTGGGGGAAGGTGGGGATTGAAAACGGTGAGAGGACCCCCCACCACGGCAGTGCATTGTGGAAACCTGCCTCCTGAAGTCTTTCAGACTGATGTCTGGACTGTGACTTGAGTTTCGTTCTTATTTGTGTCCTGTTTGAATGACCAAATGAAGCCAGCAAGCCAGCCAGCCAGCATCTGTAAAGATCACCAGTACCAGCTACCATTTTTCGAGTACCTGTAACGTTTTGGCGTGGTACCTCTAGTCTTTCCTCAGCCAGTGCCATTCTGAAAGGTACACATTTGCTTCACCGCCTCCAATTCAGGCATGAAGGAAAGGTGCGGAGACGGAAAGCGACTTGCCCAATACCACAAGAAGACTGAGGCGGGCTTTGCACCCAGCTGTATCTGGCGCAAAGTTCATGTTCATTCTCCTTTACCACAAGGTCCAATTTGGGAGCGGGGGGATTTGAACTCTTTTCCTTCAAATGTCGTCTCTTACTTGAGAGACTTGCTCAGAGCCAGGGCTGAGGGATGTGCACCAGGGAGCTGACAGCCACACGTGCCAGGGGTTGGAGGTGGGGGCTGAGTGCAAATGAGAGGTATGAACAGAAAGGCACCAGACCCCCGTGGCTGGGGGATCAGGCAGGGGGAGGGGCTGTCCAAGCTGTGAAGGATAGAGAGGATTTTGTCGAGTAGGAGGGGGAAGGCTTTGGATTTCCAGAGTCCCCCCTAAAATGCGCCTAACCCAGATCCCAAACGGGGTCGTGCAAGAAGCTGTGCTCAGCCAGCAAGTGCTGAGGTTGGCCGACGACCACCCGACATGCCAAGGCCCACGATGAGTGGTGGAGGGTGAGGACCCGCTCTCAGCCTGCCTGTGTCCACACCATGTCACCCATGCTGATGGCCTCCGGGACCTGGTATTTCTGTCCTTGAGCTCAGTTTCTTCATCTGCACAATGAGGATGATAATAGTGTTGACCGCACAGAGTTGCTGTATGGAGCTGAGGCATGCAAAATGAGCTAAGGCACATAGTAGGTGCTCAACCAATGTTTGCAATTAGGAAGTTCAGGAAGGACCTAGAACCTTACCGGTGTTTTGACAAAGGGAGGTGGGATCACACCGGGAACCAATCTGCCGTCTGCACACTTTTGCAGAGACCCACACTACTTAGCACCTCTTCTGACCAAAGACGCCGAGAACAGCCTTTACAAACTCCTAGGGCCGCCCTGGCTTGTGTCGGGCATCATTCTTCCAAGGTTCATCCATCTCTCCTGTCTCGTGTACTCTGTGAGGCAGGCGAGGCTGGTATCAACTTTATGGTCATTTTACAGATGGGGAAAATGAGGCACAGAGAGGAACCTGTGTCCAAGGTCACACAGCAGACCAGTGTCAAAGCTAGAACCAGAAGTACGGTGTTTTGTTGCCACACCTATGCCCTTAGCCAGGTGCAGGGTTGCTTGTCTAATAGGGGCCCCACATTCTAGGATTGTTTTTAATGGGATGTGAGGTGGAGGGGTATAGGCAGATGATGCACTCCTGCTGCCCTCGGTTTGCCTATCTGGGAAATGGGGAAGTAATGTCATGGACCTCACTTGCTCTGGGCAGAGTCTGGCATTTACATGCCTGTGTCATTCCCAGGATGCCATGAAGTGTGAACATGATAGACCCTGAATGAATGAGATCAGTTCCAGTATAGAGGAGAGATGGCACTGAAGTCACAGGAGGTGGTAGAGTGGTCCCCACCCTCTGCCTTGGGGATACCTGACATTGGAACAGAGCCTCGCCATTCATCAGGCACTGACGTTCATTTATTTCCTCCGTATTACGGTCCCCATTTGGTGGGGATCAGAGCGGCAAAGTGATTTCTTGATTTACTTGATTTCTGAGTCCCATCTCTTTCCTGTTCTCTATGGCTGCCTTGGTGGTAGGACTTTGGGGACAATTTTATTGCTGTGATCTACAAGCCCAGTGCCTTCCTAAATCCTGCTCAGCTCAGCAAATCTGGGGCTCAGGATGATGCCCCAGATGCTGCCATCTGCCAACCCCCCGGGCAGGCTGGCCCCAGACGGTATTCAGACTCCCACTGCCCTCGGAGTGGGCCCACCATCTCCAGCTTCCAGCCTTCCGCTGCTGGAGAGGGCAGCTTCAAAGCCACCCGGCAGAGTTGGTGGCTGCAGTGATGGCAAGGGGTGCTGCACTTGTGGGTTCTTTTCTGGACCTGGGAAGGAGCAGGGCAGCCCCCTGTGTCTTTTGAGCAGGTTCTTAGTCCCTGTGGGCTGTGTGGGCACCGAAGCCAGGAATGGGATGGTGGGTGGGAGAGAGGGCTGGGAGGCCGGGTCCAAGCAGCCGGACCTCTGCTGGGCCCACCCCACCCGCCCTTGGCAGTTCCCTTGAGCAGGGTAGCCACACTTCTTGGCCCCAGAATGCCCTGGAGCCATAGCTGCCCCAGAGGCTAGGGCCAGACATGTGGGCTGGGAGGCTGGGCAGGGCCACCTCAACTTCTAGCCTGTGCCCCGTCTGCCAGAGCACCCCAGGCAGAGCCCCCACAGCTGGGTAAAGCCAGCCCCACCTGCTCTGCCACTCTGCCGGGACATGCCCCGAGCCCACAGTCCCCAGCTCACCCCGGGCCCGGACATGGCGCTGGCTGGTCTCTGTGAAATGAGCTTGGAGCTTCCCTCCTCCACCAGATGTTCCCTTGTAGCTGGAATGCAGGCCCTCCCTGACTCACACAGTTGTGCTCCCCCATTCTCCCCACCCCCTCCCCTCCCCAGTGCCCAGTCCCCACCCCTGACCTAAGGAGACTTGAGGACCAGGGAAGAGGAGGGGCCTGATAGGCAGCACTATGGGGTCTCACCCGGGCCACAGACAGATTTTCTGCGTCCTTACTTCTGGGGCCTGAACTTTTCCTCCCACGACCAGGCATCCAAGCCCCTGCTTCCTTGTAATCTGCTGAAGCCCCTAGGTTAACAATGCCTCGGCCCTGTTGAGCTCTGGACTCAGAAAAGCCTGTTCAAATCTCCTTTCTCCATACATTTACCTAGGATCCCTGGGTACGCAAAGAATTAGTTGGTGCATTTTTCTGAAGGGAACCCTAAACTTACACTGGCACACTGACTTGCCCAAAGTCACAGCGCTAGGTAAGTGACAGAGACTCGGACCTCCGACTTGCAGCCCAGACTCTGCCTATGGTATCTCCCCTTGCCGACCCCTCCCTCACCATCAGCTCCTCATCCACACTTCCCTCCACTTGGTTTTTATCAGAACAAGGTCTGGGACTGCCCTCAGGGATTGGAAGTAGGGGCAAAAGGCAGGGCGGGCTTCTCTCCCCCTCAGTTCTTACAGGGATGAAACATACCCCAGGGACAGACTGGAGGGGTACCTGGTGGGTGGTCTGAGAGATGGGTGAGGAAGGGTGAGGGGCAGCTCCGCACTCGGGCTGTGGCAATGGGGGTGGGGGTATGAGAGTCTGAGCTGCTCACTCACCCCTGGAGGAACCCCTCGCTCTTCCCAGCAGGTACTTGCCAGGAACCCGTCCGCTCGCCCGAGCCCTGGTTTGGAGCCTTTATTTTTCAGAGCACTTTCACCTCCTCGATGGCAGATGAGGCCAGTATCATACCCATTTTACAGAGAAGGAAATACCAGGCAAGTGAGGCTAAGGTCACAAAGCAATGTGGTTAAACGACTCCTGGACGGCCCACCTGTCCCCAAAGTCATTGAGTTTTCTCCCACAGGAGCAGTAACCTTGCAGGAAAGATAGGAAGGGTGGGTCTCTAAGGGATCGAAGTGAGCTAGAGGGAGCTGGAGGGGCCCAGGGTGGTGGAGCAGGCCAGGGGGAGGGCTGCATGCTGACGGCTGGAGCACCAGTGGGCTGGCTCGAGGGAGTCTGGGCCAGATGAATAAAGCGGTGCCCCTTCAAACTATTGTTCTTTAATTATTTAGTCGTCCTTTATTTATTAGAGGGCGAGGTGGGGGTGGTGGGAGACTTGTTTCCATTTAAAAAAAATTGCACACTCTTTATGTTCAAAATAAAGGATTTACTACTCGTGTTTATTACAGGCGATTTCCTGAGCTAGAAAACTCCCTGGGAGGCTTATTAAACCTTATTAAACCACTGAAAATTTAGATAATAAAATAAATCATTTGTCCCCCATAAACAGCACTAGGCCCGTGTTGCAGGACTCCAGAATCCTGCTGCCTCTGGCTGCCTTTCAGGAGGTGTCCTGGCTGGTCTGCTGTCCTACCCACAGTCCCACACTCCCTGGAGGTGGGAAGGCAGGGGACACACAGGTGTCCCCTGGGAGCGCTATTGTTTTTAGCATTGCTGCCCAGAGGCCCCAGCTCCTGGGCAGGAGTAGGGTGGCTTAGATTTTGCTAGCTAGTAAGGGATTGTGTGGGGACACTTGCATTAAGTGGCATTTTGACCTTTCTGGGGATATTCTGGTGTCTGTTCTAGAAGGCACCAATGCGGCCACACAGCTGCCCTGCCCCGTGTGCCCAGGTCTCCCAGGCTGCACTGCAGCTGCTGAGACAGGGCCCTTCACGGTGGGAGGAGGGCAAGCTGGAAGATCAGTTCTGCTTAAGTTAAAAACATGAGGAGTAAGGTCTGCAAAGAGAGGCTAGCGCCCTTTTGGGGAGGAAGTATAATGAAAGCTTGCATCCACAAGTCTCAACTCTGCAACTGGGGTGCAGGGGACCCTGGAGCAGCCAGGTTCCCTCTCTGGGCCTCCGTTTCTTCTTTAATGTGAGACTGGAAGCCTCTGAAGGTCCCTTGCTGCCCACACACTCGGTTCTATGGTGTCCTCCAACCAGTCCAACCACTTAAGTGGAACTTAAGTCCAATAGTTCCACTATTTGGTTCCAGGATGGATCCCTGGATTCCAAGGTCACAGACAGCTTATGTTGGGCTTTGGCAGGATGGGCGTTCTACAAAGTCAGGGTGGGAGAGGCATTTGGCCACACTGGGCAGAGTGATGGCGATGTGGCAGGTTCGTGAAAAGTGCTTGACATGTTTTCTCACCAGGTCCCCAAGGAAGGCGAGTAAGTGGATCCAGGTTTAGGTTCCAGACTCTCAGACAGAGGCCAAGGACATTTGCTGGGGCCGTGTCCGGAATGCATACAAATCCATTACCAACAGCTCCACAGGCCCTGTGCATGGGGTGCGGGGCAACAGACAGGGACATAGCTTAACAGAGATTCACTATATAGGAGACAGAGAGTTAATTCTCTGCGTCCTCCACCTGATGTTGACAGAATCAAACAAATGACAGAGATGGAGTGAGTGCTTGCTCTGGGCTACTCGCTATGCTGAACACTCTATGTGGATGCTCTCATTTAAGCCTCTCAAAAAACTCATGTGCCAGTGAATGTCATCATTGTCACCCCATTTTTCCAATGGGGAAACTGAGGTAGAGCTGGGACTTGCACCCGGCAGCCAGGCTCCAGGCTTCCTAAGCAGTCCTGAAGCTGCCTCTCAGCTCCAGGGGAACTTACCACTTTGTGTAGGGCTGGAGAGGCAGGGTGGGTGGTGTGGAGAGGGGTGGGATTCCTGGCCTCCAGCACTCCCCGAAGAGTCAGAGATGGAGACAAGTCAAGACCTAATACCAATGCTAAGTACAAGTCCAGGGTTGTGGACATGGCCCATTGGGGGCAGAGCCCAGGAGGTCGGGGAGAGGACCTCTCCTGAGCTGAGCTCCGAGACCTGCAGGCAGCCAGGGATGTAGGGCATGGGTAAGAGAACATTCTGGCAAAGGGAACAGTACAGGGCACAGAGGCTTGAGCTTAGCATGGCAGGAGCAATGAGTAGCGGAGGTGCTGGGTTGCAAGGCAGAGAGGCTCAGTGAATTCAGAGAGGCAAGTGAGTCCACGGCAAGGAAGTCAGGCAAGGCTCCAGACGGGAGAGCAATCAACAGCTGCCAACAACCAGCGGTCCTGGAGAAGGTGGGAAGGGCGGCTACAAACCAGCTCGAAGATTGCACCTTTGGACCCATGAAGCTGCTCCTCAGCCCCCACAACTGTGTCCCTGCCCTTCTCCCTGCCCTTCCCTCTGCCCCAGACCTCGGGGTCAGTGTGTAGGGGTTCCAGTGCGGGAGGGGCTGTGGGGGGAGGAGGGCAGAGTCACACTCCGAGGCCTCATCCAGGTGGAAGATGTGCTCGTGATGCCTGGAAAAACTCGCCTGCCTCCCCGCTGTTGTCCACTTCAGTCTGGAAACCAGGCCCCAATCAGCGGCCCCATTGGCCAGCCGCAAGGGTCTGCCTTTTCCGAAGGAGCCGAAACCTCAGATTTGCCTCCCACTTGCCCTTTTCTTCTAAGCAGACACCGTCCACCACGAGAACCGCCTGGCATTCAGCTGGGAAGAACAAACTGGAAGCTTGCAATTTCCAGGCTTAATTGCAGTTACACATAATATTATAATACAACTTTTATTGCACTGAGAAAGTCCAAGCATTTCCTCTTCCTATTTATACTCCTGCCCAATCCCTCCTCTGCTATAATTTCTCGCCTTGCCCGCTGCAGAAGCTAGGGGCTAGTTGGTTCAAGGGCATTTAGAAAGTGAGTGGAAACTTAGTTAACAAATGTGACTGATCATTCACAATGCGCTTGATGTGGGCTTCACGCAGTGTGGCGTTTTAAGCTAGATCCCAACCTGCTTTTAGGGGCTCTGGCTTCTCTGAGCAGGTAAGACTAACGCACTGGATATGTAGTACATCCTCATCTGAAGCCACCTGTATATAACGAAACCAATTTTGACCTTGGCTAATTGATAGAAACAGGAGTTAAGTTCCTACAGCATCTCATCAACATTGAGCCCATCTATGTTATTTGAGGACCTGCTGTATTAGAGAGAAACAGGAACCAAGAAGGAAGGAATCCATGTGGGCTGGGTCCTAGGATCAGGGATGTGGCAGCCAGCCAATAAGTGACTGCTGGGTGTCTGGGCTACAGACCCCCAATGTCAGGTTTTGGAAGCTGCAGGGCCATATGCAGCAAGGGCCCGCTTCAGAGCGGTGGCTGGGAGGCCGGTCTCCCCTGTGCGCTCCGTCCCCTGGCGCACCTCTCAAAGGCAGCGTCCTTCCTTCCTCTGCCACAGGAACCCAGCAGCAAGAACTGGACCCTCTCACAGCCTCTGGGGAGGGTGCCTCACCGGCCAGCCCCTTACAGAGTGACTACCCACCCCCTCCCACCCTGACCACCAGGTTGCCTCATTAATTTGCACCGAGAGCATTGGTCTCTAGACTATCATAAATTACAGTAAAAATATTGTCCAGACACGGGAATCACTCAACCCCACACTCCCACCCTCCCACCTCCAGACACAGAAGCCGAGAGGGTCCACTGATGAGGTGGGATGGGCTTAGCGAGTTCCTCAAACCCAGCAAGGCTGGTCCCCCTTTGAAGTCTTAAGATAAAAAATGTTGAATAAGAAATACAAGGTTAGAAAGTTAAGAAAGACTTGACAAAAAACATCATTATTTGCAGAGCATATGATTGGATACTTTTCTACACAAACAATAGACAGGTTTAAAAAATAGGTTAGAGGATTCCATTTACTTGGCAATAAAAATAGATACAACACCTAGGAATAAGCTCCTAAGAAGTGTGTAAGAGCTATACAAAGAAAGTTTAAAAACATGACCAAAGCCCTTTAAAAAATATTTAAATGAAAAGCATGCCCTGCTCTTGGATAGGGAGCCACAATATTGTAAACATGCCAATTTTCCCTAAATAGTTCAATAAATGCAATATGATCCCAATAAAAACAACCAGAATTTCTATTGAAATTAGATAAGCTGACTTTAAAGTTCATATAGGAAAAAAATAAGCATTTAAGACTGGCCAAGAGACTTTTGAAACAGATGAGTAATGGGAGTAGGGGACTAGCCTTCCCAAATATAAAAACACATTATAAAGCTATAAAATAAAATATTTGGTGCTGGATCATGAACAGAGAGACAGAGCAATAGAAAGTCACAGACAGTCCATAAAAAGACTCACATAAATTCATATATAGAAGAATTTAGTATATAATAAAGGTAGAATTTCAATTTTTATTTTCTGATAGATTTTTTCACATTAATGAGATTGAGACAATTGGCCAAACATGTAGGAAACCAAACGGATCAAAACTCGGATCCCTTCCTCACTTCTCTCACCAAAATAAATGACAAGTGCAGCAAATATCTGAAAGTTAAAGAGAGAAAAAGCATGAAGAGGAAATATTGAAGAACTATTTTATCATCTCAAAGGGAAAGTGCTTTTCTCAGTGAGACAGAAAACCCAGAAGCCATAAATGAATGACACATTAGACTAAGTCATGACTTAAACGTTTGTGCAATTCCCTAACGTAGTCAAGACACGAATAACTGGGGAAAATATTTGCACAACATATGACGAAGGGCTAATTTCCTTCATAGAGAGAGTTCACAGGAAGTCAGGAAAAGACCTATAGCTTGCTAGGAAAATTGGAAAAAAAGCATGAACAGGGAGATCACAGAAACATAAATATAAATAGCTTTCTAAAAAGTGAAAAATGCTCCATATCACTCCGCATGAGACATCAAAATTAAATGGATAGATTTTAATTTTCTTCAGATGGCCAAAATAAAACAATTTTGAGGATCCAGAAACCTCCCCTATAGATATTTGTCATTATGGTTTTATTATCACGTGTACTCAGCTTATGTAAAAAGATCACCCCAGCAACCTTGATGCTACAGCCAGACTGGAAGAAACAGCATGTTCACAGTGGGAGCTGGTCCGGATCCAGCACGGCATACTATGCAGCCATCAAAAAGGGGAGGCAGCCCATGTGTGGACGTATAGAGAACTGTCTCTAAGACGGAGCTGCAAAGCGCACTGTGTCACGCACAGTTTGCCACCACCTGTGGAAAGATGACCACGTGTGTACATTTGTTTAGAGGTGCACAAGCTGTCTTTGGAAAGACACACTGAAAGTTGATTACTGGTTCTTTCAGAGATGGGGTTGGAGAGCTGCCACCGAGGAGTAGAAAGTAGATTTATTTTCCTATATGTTCTCTTTAGTGATATATTGTCTAAAGATTTTATTTATTTACTTTTTTAGAGAGAGGGGAAGGGAAGGAGGAAGAGAGGGAGAGAAACATCAGTGTGAGAGACATAGCGATGTGCGGCTGCCTGTCACATACCTCCAACTGGGGACCTGGCCTGCAATCCAGGCCTGTGCCCTGACTGGGAATGGAACCGGCAACACTTTGGTTCTCAGGCTGGTACTCAATCCGCTGAGCCACACCAGCCAGAGGCTCTGGAATGATATGTTGATTTAAAAGCCATTACTCTTTAAAATGTTGAGTGATTTGGATTCTCACCCCTCTTTCACAAACTCCCAAATCTTCTTTGGCATTTTTGATAATGTCTGACCACTACCCATCTGTTCTGGGGCCTTTTAGCTACTCTGTCTCAGTTTTTCTGTCTGTAAAATGGAGTTAATGACACTGTGCTGTCTGTCTCCCAGGTGGCTGTCAGGGTCAGATGAGAATGGGGTGAGAACAGGCTTTGGCTGCCATGCAGTCCTACAGGGTATTAAGCACGGCCCATGTTCTGTCTAGCACCCACCTACTGGAAGGCAATAGTCCTGTGGCTGCCAAGGCAGACCATGCATGAAAGTTGTATTCTTCAACAATGGAAGAAACAGAAACACCTATTTCACATGTTAGCTCATTTGTACTGCCCTTTTTACAGATGTGGCTACTGAGCCCTAAAGGATTAAAGTGACCCACTCAAGCTGCCTGGAAAGGAAGAGGCTGAGTCTCCCCACCTGGACCCTGTCACTGCTTTACTACAGAAATTTTGACGACTCCCTTAAGGGACTCCCACTGTCACAGCCTGCCCATCACAGATGGGCCTCCACAGTCTGGTTGTGACCTAATTAACCAATGCTCTCTGACCTGGTTTCTCTCTTTAAAGCCGTCTGCGCGCAGCCCTCCAAACACACCATGCCCATTTCGGCCGCTGCGCCTATTCTTTTAACCTGTCACAGTCCCACCTCTCTTGTCATCCCAGTGTCTTCCAGACCCTGTGTGAGTCTCACCTCTTCCCTGACACCTGCCCCCCCTCCAACCCAGAGACATTTTTGACCGTGTGGCAGCCAGCCTTCAGAATGACTCCCGGCGACCCTCATGCCCAGGTAGTCACTCCTTGTGAATTCCTCCCACATAGCATCATGCTGGTCTGTGTGACCACAGAACACAGGGAGGGCATGGCTGAACTTCCAGAGCCAGGTTGTAATAGACATGGCCACTTCGCCTTGCTTTCTCTTGGAACTCTTGCTGTGGGGGAAACCAGTCACCTTGTTAAGTCACCAGCCACTTAAGCAGCCATCAGGAGGCCCAAATGAGGAGGGACTGAGGACCTCCACTAACAACCAGCGCCAGCTTGCCAGCTACTGAGTGAGTCATCTTCGAAGCAGTGCCTTTGGTACCAATCAAGCCTTCAGGTGACTGCAGCCTCATGGGCCACTCTAAGCCAAAACACCTTAGCTACAGAGCTCCCGAGTTCTTGACTGTAGAATCATGAGGATAATACCTGTTATTGTTGTAGTGAGCTGCTAAAGTTTTGGAGCATTTTTGTTACACAGCAACAACTAGTGCACATTCCTCTTAACCCTTTTAGGAGTTAGGACCTTACTCCTTGGCCCTTACCCATGTACTCTCTCACCTAACCTTTCTGCGTGTGTAATCTCGTCTCCCCCCCGCCCCAAAATAAACATGTGTGGTTTCCAATTCCTCTCTATCTCCCATCATGCCTAGTAGAGGGCTAGGGACAGAGGGAGAGATACGCAAAGATTTTCCAGCTTACTATTCTGGGGAGAGAAGGCAGGTGAGTAGGAAGGCTATAGCACGCAATTGCACGATGCTCCCTGCTTGACTGGTACCACCCTCATTAAGTATCAAACAAGTCACATGCAAACTACCTGCACACCCACCACCTAAGACCTACAACTCACCTTCACACCAGAGCATTCATGTGTGATCGTTCCAACTGTTCCGCAGTGAGTCAGGCTCGGCACCCACCTCCGGGGAGGGAGGGAGGGAGGGAGGGAGGGGGGGGAAGGGAGGGAAGGGCCTGGAAAGGGCTCCTGCTTCCCACTTATTACACCGAATGCTACTCATGATTTATTCGCTTGCTCCACACCCTTTCCAAAAATATTCCTTTCAAAGCCAGAGCGACGGCCCCCTCTTTCAGTATTTCTGACGCTCAGTTCTAAATAGATGGTATGCTTAAACCCAAAGAACGATTTAGGAATTTAAGAATCACACACACACAAAATACTGTGAAGGGAGCTGCTACCCTTGCCTTTAGGACAGCCCCTGCCCAGTCTCTCACGGAGCCGCGGGGCCCTGTCCCCAGAGACAGGTCTCCAAATCCGCCCAGGCTGTTTTCCCTAAAGGCAGCTGGGTGGGAGGGCTCGATCCTATCTCCGCTCTCCCCCTCCTCCCATCTCTTTCCCAGGCCCGCAGGCTGACTCTTCAAGACTAATCAGAGAAAGTGGAAGGGAGGAGGGCCCTTCTGTAAAACGGAGCCGAAACGGAGGCAGCCCCACCGGTTTTCTGGCCGGGTGGGCGGAGGTGACCAAAGATACAATTATCACGTAGCCCCTGCTCCCCACAAGACCCATTTTAACCAGTGTGTAATAAAGCCCCAGCTCATCCACCCTCTGATTTGGGTCAGATGAGATGAATTTTTAGCTTTTCTGGGGAGTTGGTGCCAGTGGGGGAAGCAGAGGGGTGAAGGAACAAACAAATAGGCTACAGTTTTGTGGAAGAAAGGGAAAGTGCGGGCCGGAGCCGACCCAGCAGGGACTCGGGAGGGCCGCCTTTGCTTCCGCCCACCGCCCCAGTCAGCCTCAGGTCCACTTCAGGTCCGGCTCCCGGCCCTCCCTCTCTCCTACTCCCTCGCTCCCAACATCCTGACGTCGGTCTGCTGTTTCCGCACTGCTTTTCTCACCCGTGCCCCCCATCCATTCCCACTGCCGCTTGTTTGGAAGCGAGCCTGCCCTCCCCACTGGCTTCTAGAGCATACAATGCTGGGCTCCATCACACGGTCCCTGATCACCTTCTCACAGGCCTCCAGCAACTGGGAGGTGTTCCCAGCTCCACCACCTTGGCCTTGCTCATTCTGTCCCAACCACTGAAGTATGGTTCCCTCCCAACTTCCTCACCCTAACTCACTTTTATTGGGCTAACTCCTGTTCACCTGTTAAGACTTAGCTTGGGCATCACCCCCTCTAGGAAGCCTTCCTGACTGAGGTGTCTGTCCTCCACGTTCCCTTCCTTCCCTTTCTCCTGGCCCTTACCACGTGGAGATGTAAGTGGAAAATGAGTGTTACTGTTGCTGATGTGGAGAAGAGCAGGGAGAAGTAACTCCAGGATGTAAGGGGAGGGGAGGGGAGGTCAGAGTAGATATAAACAGACCGCAGTGAGTGCTGCAGGATGTTGGGGTGTCAGGGATTCCCACAGCTCAGGGGGTGGGAGGGGCTGGTAGGAATGGAGGGAAGTGTAGCCCAATCTAAGCCCAGGTATGTGAAAGGTGGTGACTGGGGGGCCGTAGAGAGCTGGGACGAGGGTGGGGCTGGGCAGAGACAGGAGTACGGCCTTGCCTTGGTCTCTGGACGCCAAGGAATTCCACATGCAGTGAGAGAGGCAGGGTCCCTTAGAGACAGCTATAGGTGATTCGCAAAGCTTCAGTTATTGAATTGTAAAAGGAACAATGTGAATCCAGATGCAAAGAAGGGAGGAAGGTTTCCTAAAACAGATAAGAGCAGTGTTAGGTAAAAGTTGGATCATTTTATATCCCCCCAGGAGAGTGGCATTCCCTCCCTTTCCCCTTCGCCCTAACATTCGCCATGGTCTATCCCTGAGGGGACAGCCGCCCAGCACTCTCCCGCCTTGGAGCTCTGGCTCCTCCTCCTCTGTTCTGAGTCCCCAGGAATCCTGAGCACTCATCAAGCCCCTTAGACAGTTGGAGACGAGGGCAGGGGATCTTCAGGCCCATAGAAACTAACACCATTTGGATGCTGACCAAACACTTGATCACACATGCACGTATGGCCAGTTTTCACGTACGCGCAGATGAGAGGATGACGGATTCAACGCGGATGTACATAACAGCATTGCTGGACCATACAAGAAGCGTTCAGCCAGGTAGACATCCATGAAATGTTTTCAGCTTCAAAAAGCATCCTCATCTTCCAAAGGATGGGGCCCACGGGCCCAGAGTGTCAGCTCCTCGACGGTAAGCACGGATTGCTTCTCCAAACCCTCCACGGGACGGAGCTCAGAGCTTCACACCAACAGGATTTGACTTGTGTTTGTTGAGTGACTCATTGAGCAAACATGGGCCTGGCTACCTTGAAATGATCAGTATCACCTTGACTTTCCCAAGGAGGAAATAACCTGGGAGCATAAAAAATAAAGACTACAAAGCCCTTGGTAAGTAGCTAACGTGTGTATGCTTCACCCCTCCAGTACTACTGGGCCCTGCTGTACTCATACGTAGCCAAGGAGAGCAAGATGTGAAGCCAGAAAGCTCACGTGAGGGAAATCTCCCAAGGGAAAAAAGGGAGAACCTTATTTCTTTCGAGTAAACAACTGATAAATTGAGATAAGGATTTCCTCTGAAAACCTTCAGCCTCATACTGCTTCACAATTGCCCTCAACTCAAAGTATCACAAAAGCGGCCGAGAGGAGACTCTCCCCTTTGTTCCTGAGTATTCACCATTGAGAGGTGAGGGCAACACCGGGGTGGTGCCCAGGGAAGGGAGAGGAGCAAACCGTTCCCTCGTCCCCTCTCCCAGGGGGGCCTGGATGTCCACACGGTTGGGTCCACAATGTCACTACTGTGCTGAACATCATATCCTGCCACATGGCCACTGAACCCTGAGCATGTCAGGCCCCATCTGGAGTAGTTTTGACTTCATGCACCATTTCTTAAGCACCTACTATGTAACAGGTATTGAGAGGGATCTTTAACATATAGTTCCTCATTTAATCCTTACGATAACCCTGTGAGCTGGTCACTCTGGCCCCCATTTTCCTACGGGGAGACAGAGCCAGGAGTGGTGAAGCCCCGGGCCCCAGGAGGAGCAGTAAGGCAGTGGCGTGTGCCATGGTAGGTGCTCCACTGGAAAGCATCTAAAGGCCAGAAACTGGGGTAACAGTAGAAAGAGCTGAGAATGCTGTCTGCCAACCCCTGAAGAAGGCTTCTAGAACATCAGGACAAAAGAGAACCTTTTATAGTTGAGGGTGTTGAGGCTCAGAGAGGAAAAAGACCTGCCCCCGAGTCAGGGCAGCAAAGACAGCAAGCACTCTCAGCCACGGCTCTGTGCCGTTCCAGCCCAGGGAACCGCAGCCATGGCAGACGGTGAGCCTGACTCCCGCCACGTGGCACTCCACTGTGGCTGCAGGCCCAGGCAGCAGTGGCGGGGAGAGGCCCGTGACTCTGCCAGCTGGCACCCCAGCAAGGAGTATAACACACCATTCTCATCCTGAGAGTTACCCCCTCTTCCTCCACTGCCCAAAGCCAAGAGATGGGACCAACGCATTTTGGTTTTCCCAGGACTTCCCTGGTTCAGCCACTGAAAGCCCCGAATCCGGGGAATCCCTGTGACCCCAGGCAAAGTGGAATTGCTGGTGACTCTAGACTGCCTCCACCGTCCTGTGTAAACCCCCCGCCTCTGCTGCTTCATTAGACAAGGTGCAGGGCTTTGGGCCCCAGCCCACACCCTTGTGGTACTGCCCTGCCCCAGTCAGCTCTGGGGAAAGAATTTCTGTTGTCACCATGGGTTGCTCAAACCTGGCACCTTTCTGCTTTACCTGTGAGGGGGCAGCCCTCTGCCTCCAGGCTCCTACAGGGATGTGGGGCAGGGAGGAGCAGAAGTGGGGGAGAAAGACGTGATGAAAATGGGAAGAAGGGAGGGCAGGAAAGTTGATGCAATTGAGCCAGGGAGCAAAGGCAGCCAAGGCAGGCATGGAAAAGGGAGGTGTGGAGAGGGAGAGAAAGAAGGAGAGGTGGCCACGTGGTCCTGTGAGTGAGGGGACGCCGACTGCACGGCCACCTGTGGCCCAGGATCCAACAAATACCCATGGACAGATGCATCCAGAGTTATATACGAGGCTAGGGAACTATGTGGTTTCACGCCCTCGTTTTGTAAATTTAGGGGACGCTGAGGCCTTATGGGACTGGACAGGAAAATCCTCCACAGCAGGAGTCACGTCACACCCTTTTTTGTACCCAAACCAGAACTGATGGATCTTGTGTGTTGCAGCTTCTTAAATATTCGTTATTAAGGACTGTGACAATAGTGATAGTTATCTCTGGCAACCCAGTGCTCTTAAGTAGGTCTTTCCGAGTCACTGTCAACGCAACATTGGATAATTAAGTTGTAAATTTGAGCAACGTGACCACTGTGGCTGAGGGGGCGGCCCCGATCCCCTGGGAAAGGCTCCACAGGTGGGCAGCTGCCAGACGGGGTCCCCAGAGGGCACCTCACTGAGCCCTCCCCACCCTGGGGTCCATCTCTTCTATGAGCCCAATGGGATGCCGCCCAGCTTGCTGTTCCCGCCCTGTGAATTCCCACCAGGGGAGATTATAGTGAGGAACTCTGCTGGTGGGAATCCCCCAAGGCCATTTTTCTCCTGCACCCCAGTTTTTATGGACTCTGGGATTAGCCTCAGAGCGGTAAGCGAGAGAGCATCAGACCAAGTGTTTGTCTCCTAGGAAGACCCAGGAAGACCCTCCTGAGACCCTGTGGGTCTCAGGCCCACTGTCCACACCGCTGGCCATGCAGGGTGTGGGAAAGGGAGGACGGTGGTAGGAACGTGGGGAGGGACGGGGGCTGGAGCAGGGGAGGCCTCTCAGGGAGCAAGGCGTGAAGGGGAGAGGAGCTGAGAGAAACAGCAGGGCACAGCCTCTCGCTGAGTGGCAAAGCCCACCGTGGGCCTCGCATAATACTGACTCCTTGGCGGGGCGGCAAGGTGGGCGTGTGTGGGAGGGGGGTGCTGGGAAGAGGTGTTACTAAGCATTCTCCCTCCTCCATCCCCAAAAAAGGATCCGTAGTCAAAGATTTCAACTGCCAAACCTGACATGTCTTTCCAGTTTGGGAGAGGCCTGAGGCCCGCATCAGGAAAGCCTTGGTGGGAAGCAGGGCCCTGCCCCCCGCTGGGGAAGAGGGGGCTCCCTCCACCTCCACCCCTGGCAGCGAGCTCTCGAGCACGTGACCCAGGCCCAGCCAGCTGCACAGTGCTGCCAGGACTTTGAATCTCACGTGGGTGACAGCTAGCAGCAGCAGTTCGCGTCTCTTATTCGCAACTGTGAACTTCAAATAACATGAATAGGTTTGGGATACCTGAATACCAAGCCCTGCCAGAGATTCACACTGGCTATTACACACACACACACACACACACACACACACACACACACCCTCTGAGAAAGCCCACAGTACCTTCTTAACTTTGTTTAACTCTGCGTTTCCTAAACTTGTTTAATCTTTCTGCTCTGCCTAACACCTTTCAATATCCTGCAGAACTGGTGTGCTGAGGACCCCTGCAGGGACACTGGTGTGAAGCTGTGCTTCCTGAACTTTCTTAGTCGTGGGGCTATACCACAGAGAAATACCATTCTCATGGCACAGAGGAGTAGGAGGGCTCTTAGGAGGTTGCTGGCTGGCTCAGCTGACAGGAGGACTTAGCTGGAGAAAGTCAAAGCTGCTGGCTGGAGCGCTCTGAGGCTGAGGACAGGGCCCTCTGGGACGGGAGCCTACAGGCCCGCCCTCTGCCCTGGCCTCCTCCTGCGCGCACAGGTGGCTGTGGCCTGGCCTGGGTGTCTGAACTCTCAGCCTGGGCCTCTCCCACCACACCACACAGCTTCTTGTCCAGAGAGCTCTTGGAGAAGCAGTCTGCTCCGAGGATGCCTGTTTTCTGTCCCCAGATGAAGAGGGCATGGTGGGCAGCCCACCTTTCAAGCCATCTTCCCGGGGTCAGGATTTGCCAGCTCCTTCCTCTGTCCCTCCGCCTCCCTGCAGCCCGTGCCTGGACCCAGCCCCAGCAGGCAGCCCCTGGAAGCGTCCTGTGGTAGGCAGCTCTGCCTTTGGAGGTCTCCCACCTCCAACCTGCGGTGTCTTGTTTCTCCACCTGCCAGCCAGGTATCATCTCCCAGCCAATTGAACTTCTGGCTTCCTCGTCATATACCTTCTGAGGCCCCACAACCACTTCGAGGCCTCCCTGGGGCCTGACCGAGCACCCACCTCAGCTCTGCCCGCCGTGATTTCTGGCCCTTTCTCTGGAGTTCTCTGTCTGTCCATGGCCCGCCTCATCCTGATTCTGGATCGCAGCCCCTGGGGGGCCGCACACCACATTGGTGTGCATGCCACCAAGGCCTTTGGGGGCAGAAGTGAGGGTGTTGTGCTGCTAACAAGATCAACCATCATAACAGGCCTTTGATTTAAAGCAAACTCAATTTCACAAGCCACATTCAATAGGAAACGAGAGGCGGTGCGCAGGGCCCATCTCTGGGGATGATGGCATTAAGTGTACAAACCCCAGCATAAAGGAAGCAGCCACAAAATTATAGATACCAGTGGGGCCTGGATATAAATGCAGGGAGTCAGCAACCACTCGGAGGCCTCCCAACCCTCCCCTCTACTTAGATGCAGAGCCGATTTACAGCTTCCCCCCTCCCCTGTCCCCAGATCCCGAAGAGCCGGTCTGCAGGCTGGAGAGCGAGGCAGGGCTTGTTCACATGGTCACACAAAGGTACTTCTCTTTGAGCCCTCACTCTGTGGCCATTTGGAGTAGAGAAAGGAGCCAACACTGGACATTAGGACTCTTAGGCTTAAGGTCCAGCTCTTTTCCCTGCCAAAATGCATGACTTGGAAACACTGGTCAGCCTCATTGACTCAGAGTGTCCCTCTGCAAATGAAGGAGCTGGACTTTACCTGTACAGTCTCTTCATGGTTTTATGACATACGAGTTGATGATAAGTAAATCAGCAATGAGGGAACCAGGCACAGGTACCTGGAGGAGCTGTTCTACTTCTCCGGGTCTCAGTTCTCTTATTTGTAAAATGAGGGGTATGATGGTTAATTTCATGTTTCAGCGGGGGTAGGCCATCATTTCTAGATATTTGGTCAAGCATCAGCTTAAATGCAGCTGTAAAAGTAGTTTTTAGATGAAATTAACATTTGCAGCTGTAGCCTTTGAGTAAAGCAGATTACTCTACCTACAGTGGGTGGGCCTCATCCAATCAGTTGAAGGTGATCAGAGAGAAAAGACTGAGATCCACAGAGGCACAGAGAATTCTGCCTCCTGACTGCCTTTGGACTCAAACTGCAACATCAACTTGTCCCTGAGTCTCTAGCCTGTTGGCCCACCTTGAGTGTTTTCACTTGCCAGTCATCAGGGCCAATTCCTTAAAGTAAATCTCTCTCTCTCTCCACACACACACAATTGGTTCTCCTTCTCTGGAGAACCTGACTAATGCAAAGTATGTAGATGAAGTAGGTTCTGGGTCTTAACCCAGGCTGCACATCAGAACCACTGAAGAAGCTGTCAAACCCACCAGTGTCTAGACCCCAACCCCAGACCAGTCGATTCAGACTTCCCGGGATGGGGCCAGGTCCCCACTATTATGTACTCCCCAGGGTCTCCCCATGTGCAGCCAAGGCTGAGAATCATGGCTGAGTCACTTTGGAACTTAGTAAAATGCATATTTCCCAAGCTCCACTCAGGACCTATAAATCGGAACTTCTTGGGGGAGCGGTGTGGTTCCTGTCACCCTTAGATTTAACCACCTCTGCAGCACACGGGCCAGATGCTCTCTCAAGTCTGAGAGCTCTGGGCGTGGAGCGCCCCTGAGGGCCCTCTTTACTCTGACAGCGTACCATTCTGTGGTCCAAGTTCTGGGGCTGGAACACAGTCCCCTCTCAGGTGGAGACCAAGGACATCACAGTAGGAGAAGCCAGCAGGGCACCATGATTTGAAAAGGGGACAAATTTTGCATCTTCCCCTCCTCCACTGAGGGCACATGTCACCCGCCAGGCAGGTCACTACACTCGTGGAGGGTACACACAGCATGCCACCCACCTTTGTATCCCCAGCCCCGGTGCAGGTGGGGCACCGAGAGGTGCTCATACATTCTGTTGCTTCATTGACTAAATGAACACATTGTCTCATTGCCACTGGCTAATCCCTGCCCAGGTGTTTCTGTGGGTGGCATGCCTATCCCCTTTCCTAATTCTTTCCTGCTACCATCTGCAAAGGCCCATCCCTTCCTTGTCATCTTAGCTCCTAGCCATCCTCCAGGGTCCAGCTTACACCCCCTGCCTTTGAAAAATCTTCCCTGATGCTTCTCTCTCCTACCACTACATCTGACGGGACCTGTGGGCAGGCCTGAGAGATGCCACACGGCACATTACCAGTCATCTCTGCTGCCTTTCCCCCAGGTTGTCCCAGATCACAAGCAGCTGGAGGGCAAGCCACCCTCTAGAGTCTACCCTGGCCTGGCACATGGCGGGCAGCTGTGAGAATTCAAGGCATGTGCGGATGAAATCTCTGCTTTGCGGCCAACAGAGGCCCAGGAAAGCAAGTCAGCCACTCTGACCTCTCCACCATTGTGTCTGCCATGCTGGGGAGCGCCTCTTACCAGGGACAAGACTTCCATCTATACGTGCATTATCTGGGACCCTGTCCTTCAAATTCCAGGGCTATGCTCCTAACCACTAGACTAGAAGACCTCCCCACTGCCCTGGGAGTGAGGCAGGAAAAAAAGGTGTTTATTGTCTCCGAGAAAGGCAAGAACGAAGGGCAGGATTTGAGCCATTGTGGTAGATTAGGAAGAAGATCTGATAAAAGGCTAGGGAATCAGGGGCTGGGAAACACTTCAGGGGAGTCGGGTCTGGCGCCTGGAGCGGGAGGAGGGGGAAGTGATATGTCAGGCACTCTGCTAGACCCTGGAAGCACATTCTGTGGATAGGGGTGCTGGAATCATACCCCATTTCATAGGTGAGGCAACCGAGGCTCACAGAAATGCTTCAACTTGCCCGAGGCATCAGTGCTCCTGTGCGGCAGAGCCAGGGCTCAAACCCAGGTCTGTGTGACTTCAAGGGGGCACCCAGTGAATATCAAGGAGGCAGAGCGGGACTTACTCCCTCATCCACTCAAAGAATGATGCTAAACCTGTGTGATGTGCCAGGCACTGCCAGGCATGGAGAAGTTAACAGAAGTCCACCATGAGTTCCTAGTCTAGGGAAGGAAGGATGAAGCACTTGGAGGCCCTGGAGTTCTGGAAGGCAGAATAACCAGACTGAGCCTGCCTGCGTGGTTCCAGAATTATCCCCACCAGGACCTTGCACATGAACCGCCAGCTGCAGATGGGTACCTGGTCTCCAGCTGTAAAAACCACAAAGACATTCTTCTCAGATGGTGTCATCTGAGAAGCCTTGCTTGTCAAGGTTCAGAGGCAAAGGAGGGAGAGGAGGAGGAAGGCTGTCCCCCTATCCCAGTGGGTGCCAGTCCAGAGCCACAACTAAGCTGGAAAGAGCCCGCCCCATCTCAGTGTGAGGACCACGCCTTCTGCCACCCGATGACGTTCTCCCGGAGAAGGAAAGCCCCGCTCCTGGAGGCTTAGATTAGCACCAGCATGGTCAGAGATTCCCTCCTCAGCCATACTTTGCATTCATACACCCAGAGCAGACAAGGGGTCAGGCACCTGTGCATTTTGGAAGGATGGGGTTGCAAACAAGCCAACATGATAGCTTCTGGGCAAGAAGAGTCTAGAGACCCAGACCACCCCCACCAGCCCCATCCTCCTCCTCCCTGAGGCTGCTGTGCTAATCTTTATCTTCCTCTGAGCCTGCATTCTTCCCTTTCCCAGCCCATCTCAGAGCCCACCCTGGTGCACCCAAAACTCCCATCACTTTATACATTGAGATTTCTCATTCAGAAAATGTGCACGTATCACTTCGTATTATAATCACTTTTCCCCAGCGAGGTTGAAGGTCCTTAAGGGAAGGGTCCTTAAGGTCCCGAAGAGACAGTGGCTGGTGCATAGTAGGTTCTTCATACATGCACAATGAACGAATGAAAATTTTGCAAGAGCCGTAGACTTGTCAGATTTTCAGATGCAACAAAACATGCTTTACACAAAAGCACCGCACGAACTATGTAGCAGATCCAGACAGCAAAGTAGCTTAACCAGGGGTCCTCGTTTTGAACGTAAATGATGACTTTAGATTCTTTGAAAAACTCCTCATTATGTGTAATTTTGAGTAAAGAAGCACGAATGACTCATCGATACCAAAAACCACCCACCTCAAAAATGGACAAAGGACTTGAATGGATTTCTCCAGATCCAGTGACCAACATGGAAAGATGCTCAGTATCACTAGTTACGTAGGCAAACGCAAACCGAAACCACAGTGAGATACAGATGCTACTTCACACCCATCAGCATGGCTGCTATCCGAGAACAGAAAGAAGTGAACTGAGAACAGTGAGTGCTGGTGGGGATGTGGAGAAGGGGGAACTCTCGTGTGCTGCGCATGGGGGCGCAGCAAACTGTGGCCGCCATGCAGAGTGGTGCAGGGGCCCTTCAAAAAGCTAAACACAGAACTGTCGTACGATTCTGCAGTCCCGCCCCCGGCCATACACACAAAAGAACTGAAAGCAAGACCTCAACGGATTACTTGTCTACCCATGTTCGTAGCAGCATTATTCACAATAGCCGAAAGGTGGAAACAATCCAAAATCCATCAACAGATGAGTGGATACACAAAACGGCATTTCAATACAATGAGATACTATTCAACCTTAAAAAGGAATGAAGTTCTGTTCCAGGCTACATCACGAGTGGACCTTCAAAACACTGTGCTAGTGAAATAAGCCAGGGACGAAAGGACAAATGTTGTATAACTCCACTTATACGAGGTGCCTAGGACAGTCACATGCAGAGACGGAAAGCAGAACGGTGGTGGGGGAGGGGTGGCGCGGAGCCCTGTTTAATGGATGAGGAGTTCAGCTTGGGAGGATGAAGCGGTTCTGGACATGAACACTGATGATGGCTGCACGACAATTCCATGAACTTCAGCTGCCAAACGGTCCGCCTAAATGGTGAGACGCGTGTCCTGTATGTGCATGAGTGGATGAAGCAATGAATGAAGCATGGATGCCCCGGGGCGGTGGGCCGTGGCTGGAGGAAGGCGTGGGGTCTTTAGAGTCAGACAGCAGTAACTGCTCGTCCCAGCTGCGTGAGATCGGGTGACACTTTCCTTCTCTGAATTTCAAGTCCCTCATCTGTAAAATGGGGTAAGAATACTCCAAACAGGAAAAAAATACCCACGTTACAAAACAGATCCGAGGACCGAGATGACAGATACGAAGCCTGTAGCCCAGGGCCAGGAGCAGTGATCTCTCCCCAGACCTTCGTCTCCCCGCCTTCTCCCCACCCAGGGCCTGGCAGTGGTCTCTGGTCTCAGTTGACCGGGTTTGCCTCTGGCATGGACTCCCCATCACCTTTCCCAGAGACTTGCAGCTTTTCCCATGCCCATTCCCCAAGGACAGCTGCTTCCCAGGATGCAAAGGACAGACACGGGGTGGGGGTGGGGGCGCGGCAGGCAGAGCCTTACTGGTATCTCCCCAGGGTGCACAGGACCAGCAAACAAGCTGAGACTGAAATGGGAAAGGTAGAATTGCCCTCTCTGTGGGGAGTTTGTGGCAGATGTATTTTTAGGATGGGAGCAGTAGGGAGGTATTTTTAGGTTGGGGTACTCTTGCTGTGACTCCTCAGATCCCACTTCACCAGTAACTCCCTCTTCTGTGGGGCGGGGAGGGGAGGGTGCACCCAGGAGCCTCATTTGCTGGGTGAGGCAGCTGGCACCCTCTGCGGAGGAGGAAGTCACCCTATGCTTTGCCCTGGGGCTGGGACCCCAGGTGTTTGACCCTGCCCAGTGCCCTTCTGGCCTCCCTTCCCGAGCCACCTCCCTTTTGGGAGTGGAGCCTGGAGTTCCCTACCCCCTGCCCAGCCACATCCCCGCTCTCCCTTCAGGATGACCTGAAAGGGAAGTTTATAAGAGGAAAAGGAATGAAAAGGATCCTATTTAACAGCACATACTGGGCGAGGGAACTTCCTGACAGGAAGCGCTGTGGAAACCGGGCCCCATTTGGCCATGGAAAACTGGTTTGGCCCAGAACTAGCCAGAGTGGACAGGAGGCCTCGGGCAGCCGTACGTCGCAATTAAGCCGGACTTGTCCGAGTTCACGTTCCTTCTTGTCCCCTCTGAGCACACAGACTCTATAATAATCTGCACACCACAGGGGGAGAAAGGTACCATTTTTTTTTTAATCCAGAAAAAAAAAACCCACCCTAATTTAGGTCGCAGAGACATAAAGTCCTCCTGGTTCCGAGGCAAATCAACAGCAGATGTAGGCAGCTGAGCGGAGCCAGGCTGAGCAGGGCGGCTGCCATGGGCCACCAGCTTGAGTCACCAGGGTGGAGAGGGAGGGCGGTGGAGGGCAGGGGGTGGTTATCTTTCTTCTCGGGCTGGGGAGTGGGGTGCCGGAAACAATGGGAACAGAGGAGTCCTTGGGGCTGGGACAGGCACCGTGTTGCAGGCAGGTACGGACAGGCTCCCAGCGGGTTGCTCTTGTGGGCCAAAGAATTCAAACAGGCCCTGAATATGAACAGACACAAGGCCTCTCCTCCCTCCCACCCAACAAGACCTGGCAGTTCCCTTGTGCAGGGCTAAGTCTGGCTGTGGCTGGCCAGCTGGTCCCCGCCCCGATCCCCCACCCACTCCTGTGAAGAGCCAGGCCGTGTTGCTGTCCTGTGGGTGTCTCTGCCCATGCCTTGGGTGCCTGTTCTGCTCAGCACCCCAG
>PVKM010018959.1:0-24622 GCA_004027735.1 Carollia perspicillata | reverse complement strand
CGGAATAAGTATAAAGGACACATGGACAAAAACTAAGGGGGGTGGAAATGGGAGGGAGGTGGGGAGCATGGGGGGGTGGACTGGGACGGGAGTAAACGACAGAAAACTGTACTTGAATAACAATTAAAATAAAAATATATATATATAAAGTTATGAAAGCCAAAGTGCTTTCCTCTAATTTTACCCATAAACTCAGTCCATTAGATTTGATTGATCACCTACTAGTGCAATACAGTGGGCTAGCTGCTGATCTCAAAGCATAGCAAGAAACTTAGAAAGCTATACTACTCCTATGAGATCTGGAGGCATACCTATGGTGTCAATAAGCTGGCTGTAAGGTTAAAAAACTCCTAGAGCAAATTGTCTGCTTTAGTGTTAATTTACTAATTCACTTTATATTGATCTTCTTGGTCATCAAGTATTTGCTGAGCATCTGCTCCATGCTGCATATTATAATTTCCTGAATGCTCCATGCTGGGTATTGTGGCCAGTGCTCTCAAGGACACAAAGGATGTGAGCATTTACTGTATGTAAATGACATAGATCCAAGTGTAAACACCATAATAAAAAATGGCCTTGCTTCCAGTGGGGACAAAGGATCTGGGAAAATATCCTTATACTGCCATTTTCTGGAGCTTGACACACAACCAAGGCGGGAGCAGTGTTTTGTAAAAGAGAGGATCCTGGCAAGGCCTTTCTCAGGCCCTGCCTCAACTCTGCAAAATGATGAGCATTAGCCTCATCTTCATGGGGCAAATGAGAAATTGGCCCTTGGGAAGAATGCCTGAAAGCCCCAGAACCCAGAAACCCAGGTTGTTAATTATATATTAAGATCATTTGATGAGGATTTTTGATGTTTTTTTGGTGTATTTACCCTCTGTAACCTATATTTGTATTTCCATCCATTTGTGCTTTCATAATTTTAAGAGCAAGAAGCACCGGAGAACCAATGAGAATACACCTTTTACATTTGAACATGCATCTCTCATTCACAAACCATTCATCACAAAAGGAGAAAATTTGGAGGCAGTTACAGCTTGGAGGCAGATGAATAAACCTTAGAAGGCCCTTCCTTTAGGCTCTATGAATATGGGAAAGTAACATCTCTATGTCAGATGTCTTCCACTGACATCTGATTATAATTGTAATCACCTATATAAAATCAAGTGTGTGATTTTTTTTATTTCACTGAATAAGTTAGTGTCAAGATATAGAAGTGGTTTGGTACAAGTGGTGAGTTTTAATTATCATTTTATTTCACAATTTCTTATGTTTGAAACATGCAGAGAAAACAAAGACATACCTAGCATATGGTGAGAGATTTCTATTCAGTTGCCCCAGCAAGTCTCACTGGATAGAAATGATGAAGGACCCATGGGGTAATCTGTGACTACCTGTAGGCAGTAAATAGAAAAGTCAGGGCCAGATAATTACTGAAGAAGTTTCCAATAATTTCTGAGTATCCCCAATAATCCTAAACAAGAGCTCTAATAACCAAACTTCAACTCACATTTATTTTAAACTAAACATAATGACCTTGGAGATGCTAATTCCACTATTGGAGGCTATTAAGCTAACTGGAAAATAATTATGTAAGCTTTCTTTGAGGACTCCATTCTTTGACACTATGATTCTATGTAGAATATACTTAAAAAGCACATTGGATTGCCCAAGAGAGTTCAAATAAAAGATATTTTCCCCACCAGTTAGATGACATGTATTCAATTTGGGCTTGGAAAACACAGTCACCATATAAAAATATTAGAGGGTGAGTAGGTGAATATGCTGGATTTGGCAAATGGAGAGAGGGGATTCTCAAGTCCCAACAGGCATTCATTTACCCATCGTTCCATAAACAAATATATATGGCATACTAGCAAGCATTATATTACACTCTAGGTATAAAGGAATAAAAAGAAAGAAAAAAACATACTTTCATAAAACTGTCATTTTAGCAGGGGGATAGACAATATACACACATAAAACATATAGAAAACTAGATGGTGGTGACTGTTAAAGAAAACAGAAAAGTTAGGGGAATAAGATATGTCAGTGGTAACGGGAATATGCTTGCTGCCTTATATAAAGTGTTCTGGGGCCCTGGCTGGTGGCTTGGTTGGTTGAATTGTTGTCCCATACACCAAAAGGTTGCAGGTTTGATTCCCAGTCAGGGCACATACCTAGGTTTGCAGGTTCAATCCCCTATCCCCAGTTGAGGTGCATATGGGAGGCAACCAATTGATGTTTATCTTTCACATCAATGTCTCTCTCTCTCTCTCTCTCCCTCTCTCTCTCTCTCTCCTTTCTTTTCTCTCTAAAATCAGTAAAAACATATCTTCAGATGAGGATTTAAAAAAAATAAAGTAGTCTGGAAAGGTCTGACTGATAATGATGACATAACAGGGTCTTGAAGAAAGTGAAAGAGCAAATAGATGCAGAGTGCTCCAGGCAGGACTAAGAAAGAATTAAAAGGCCCTCAGTTGGGAGTGTGCTTGGCATGTTAGAAACAGAATGCAAGCCTATGTGGCCAGAGAACAGTGAAGAAATATGAAGAGAAAGAAGGTGTGAAACTTTTGTAAACGAGCAGGAGACTGAATGAATGTACCAATAACCTTGCTGAGTAGCACAAAGGGCCAACCAAGAGCCAACCTCATGAATTTACAGCAAGACCAATCAACGTATTTGTGATTTTTTTTCTCCAGCTACATTCAGCTGCCCAGCTGTCGTGGTACAGATGTGCATTAGGCAGAGACTTGAATTTAACTTTGCTTGAGATTTTGTCACTCATAAATAACCAAGTAAGAGGAGAAAGGGAGCTGAAAATGTAGGGAAGAAAGTGATTATAAATATGGACCAGAAAGGATGAAATAGGAATGGAGAACAGAAAGATGGAAAGGCCTAAATCTTATGAAATACTGGGGTGAGTGTGTGGGGTAGAAGTATCAGAAGACCAGGAGTTCAGCTCTCATTTCAGTAGATATAATTCTGCCCCCTGCTTCAAAGCAGCTATCAACTACTTGTACACTTTCTCCAATTCTCCTCCCACTTTCCTTTCTGTTCTATTCATTCTCACTCTGGCCCCAAAGCTGGAAGTAACTGATGAGAATGGGATGGGGGTGGAAAGCTGAATGTTAGGACTATGTAGACAGGGTTAGAGACAGACATGATCAGATGGAAGAGGGGGAACAGGGAATGAAAATTATCTGCTTTCTTTTTTCACTCTCCCACATCTGGTTAAAGGTCAATACATCAAGAGGCTCATTAGGTCCTGTCATTAGGTTTGGTCCCAGCTTCAGTGTGCATGGTTTTTCAAAAATGATTGGATCACAGCAGACTCTGTTTCTCTCTCTGCTCTGAAGGTGCATTTCTGCACTCGGCAAATGTCCAAGTCATTGTATAGCACAGAAATGTCATTACTTTGCCTCTTGACATACACTACACATAAATCTCGCCATAGGAGGTCCAGACCAAAATGCAAAGAAGTCTCTGGACTAGCAAATTGTTCCCATGAAGGGTTCAAGATTTGAACTTTTTCTGAGAGACAGTTTTGTCAAAGCTTTTTTTTTGTTTTGCTTTTCATTCTTTTAAAATTATAATGTTAGTCATTTTAATAAAACATAGTTGATTAAGAGACAAGAATGCAGATTACTTTTCAGAAGTTAAATGTTTTTATGGAAGAGTGGTCTTTCATCAGAAAGTGCATATTTATTACATTGAAATCATGATTAATGAGGCTTTCTAGAAATTAGTTCTTTTTCTCCTATTGGAACCTTCCTAGTATTTTGCAGCACTTTCTGCTAAGTATTGCATTTATTTGTTATTCACTTACTAACCAAAATATTTGTTGATACCTACTCAACTATGGAGATTGACTATGAACAAGATCTGAAGATGAAGCAATAAAATATTCCTGACCTCAGAAAGATTTGAAACAGGTATACAAAAAATGGCAGTACATGAAAAAACACGCTAAGTAAAATTCATGTAGTGTAATTTAAGAGTCCAGGCATTTTCTGCCATCTAAGCTTCTTCTAGCATTCCCTCTCTGCATGGAATTCCCTAATAATCTCCCTACTTCTGTCTTAGTTCTACCCTTCCTTTTAAGACTGCGTTCGAGCCTCACTTTATTCAGAAGATCACCAGGTCTGATTTTTCCTGCCCCAGAATTAACAAAGCATTTACTTTTTGTAGGACTGTCACTTAGCCTGTGCTACCTTGCATTGTTGTTTCATATGATCTGACCACAAAATTAATAAATACCAGAAAACAATGCTTTGTTTTCAGTCTGTGTAGAGTGAAGTTTTCCTTCATCAAGGGAAATCATAAAGTTGGACAAGTAACTGTCTTTGAAGGGTTGGGACCAAAGAATTCTAACTTTCCTTAAGAAAATAGTATCCAAAATTTAAAAATAAGGGCTGGGAGAGCAGGAAGGGATAAAATTAAATGGGATGGAACTGTTACTGGAACATCAAGCTGACTATAACAGGAACACTAGGTTATATAAGACAGGAGACCAAACAAGTGAAGACTACTATCTATCAAATTGAAAATGCATACACACTTAATGAAGCAATTCTATTAAGGTTTTGTCCAATAGATATAATTGCAAAACTGTGTAAACTTTTTTTTAAAGATTTTATTTATGTACTTCTTCAGAGAGAGGAAGGGAGGGAGAAAGAGAGGGAGAGAAACATCAATGTGTGGTTGCCTCTCACACGCCCCATACTGGGGGCCTGGCCCACAACCCAGGCATGCACACTGACTGAGAATTAAATTGACCTTTGGAGTCGCAGGCCAGCATTCAACCCACTGAGTCACACCATCCAGGGCTGTGTAAATCTTTTTAACAATCAGAATTTTTACTTATATAACTTTTAAAGAGACCTATAAAATGAGACTTTTCCATTGTCTTGCAATATTGACAAAGGTGCCAAATCAGGAACAAGAACATTATATAAAAATTGCTACACACATGAAGAATATTGATAGCTTTAAAAAATTATTTGAATTAGGAATATTCATTCATAAGGAGCACTGTGGCATTTCCCCTGCTCCTATGTCCAACTCAAGTGTGGGGCTGAAATTAGGGAATTGTTTCCAAAAGAGATGTATGATTGCATCTCACACCCTGGCTGCATACTTATTGAGTAGCCAAAAGGTTTAAGTCCAAACTCATGTACTAGAGTGTGAGAGACTAGGGGACACTTGACATGGTTACTCTGGAGATGTGTGGGCAAAGAAACTAGTGCCTGACTTGAACTGGGAAGTCATGATACAGAATGAAGTGGCCCCTAAGACAGGGAAAGACAAGGCAATAATAATGCAAGTTCCACTCTCTCTATTTGGAGAAGAAATAGTACAACATTTGATGTACTAAGTGGAAGATAAGAGAATGATAACCTCATGAAGAAAATCATCCCAAAGGAACTGTCTGCCAGAAAAATGTGACCCTCCAAGAAAGAGGCCCTTAGATACATAACAGGAGAGTGGAAAATAAGGGAGGGAAATAAAAGATTAGCTGGATCCTCTGGTATTTTCCCCTATAGCAAATGCCTATGGCCCCCAAAATTTTGAGAAGATACTTTGTTTTTTAAAATACGTTTTATTGATTATGCTATTACAGTTGTCCTATTTCCCCCTCCACCCTGCACCTCCCCTCCTGTATTCCTCCCTCCTTAGTTCATGTCTATGGGTTGTATATATAATTTCTTTGGCTTCTACATTTCCTATACTATTCTTGACCTACCCCAATCTATTTTGTGCCTACCAATTATGCTACTTATTCCCTGTAACTTTTCCCCCTTTCCCCCACTCCCACTGATAACCCTCCATGTGCGTTTCTCTATTTTCACGAATCTGTTCCTGTTCTAGTTGTTTGCTTAGTTTGTTTTGTTTTCTTTTTACATTTATTAGTTGGTAGATGTGAGTTCGTTGTCACTTTCCAGTTCACATTTTTGATCCTCTTCTTTTTCTTAGGCAAGTCCCTCAACATTTCATATAATCAGGGCTTGGTGATGATGAACTCCTTTAAACTTGACCTTATCTGGGAAGCCCTTTATCTGCCCTTCCATTCTAAATGATAGCTTTGCTGGATAGAATAATCTTGGATGTGGGTCCTTGCCTTTCATGACTTGGAATACTTCTTTCCAGCCCCTTCTTGCATGTAAGGTTTCGTTTTAGAAATCAGCTGATAGTCTTATGGGAATTCCTGTGTAGACAACTGTCTCCTTTTCTCTTGCTGCTTTTAAGACTCTCCTTATGTATAATCTTGAGTAATTTAAATATGAAGCATCTTGGTGTGTTCCTGCTTGGGTCCAATTTCTTTGGGACTCTCTGAGGTTCCTGGACTTCCTGGAAGTCTATTTCCTTTGCCAGATTGGGGAAGTTCTCCTTCATTATTTTTTCAATAAGTTTTCAATTTCTTGTTCTTTCTCTTCCCCTGCTGGCACTTGTATGATTCAGTGTTGGGACATTTAAAGATGTCCTGGGGCTTCCTATGCCTCTCCTCATTTTTTTGAATTCTTGTTTCTTCATTCTGTTCTGGTTGAATGTTTATTTCTTTCTTCTGGTCCAAACCGTTGATTTGAGTCCCAGTTTCCTTCCTGTCACTGTTGGTTCCCTGCATATTTTCCTTTATTTCACTTTTTATAGCCTTCAGTTTTTCCATTGTTTTGTGACCACACTCAACTATTCCTGTGAGCATCCTGATTACCAGTATTTTGAACTGTGCATCTGATAGGTTGGCTATCTTTTTGTCATTTAGTTGTATTTTTTCTGGAGCTTTGATCTGTTCTTTCATTTGGGCCATAATTTTTTTTAATCTTGGAGCACCTGTTATGTACTAAGGGGTGGAGCCTTAGGTATTCACCAGGGTGGGGTAACTCTTGTTGCTGCATTGTGATGCTGTATGTGGGGGAGGGGTCCAAGAGAGAACAATGTCACCTACTCAGCTCTCTGACCATTTTCAATCACTTCCCCCGCTATACACAAGCAAATTGGGCCCTTCTGGTGCTGGTTCCCAGTGGGTGGTTTTGTGTACATTCTAGGTCCCTGTGGGTCTCTCCAATGAGCTCTCCTGTGAGGCTGTGAGTTTCTCCCACTGCCACCATGTCCCCAGCAGGTTTTTTCAGTCAGAGGTTTGGAGGCTTTATTTCCCCTGGCTATAACATTGGGTTGAGTGGTCTGTCTCGCTCCCCAGTTGTTCCTCTCAGTTTATCTGCACTCAAGTGTGGGACCTCCCACTCCACCAGCCCCTGCCTTACCCACCTTGGTCCTCCAGCAGCCACCTTGCCACAAGTCCTCTCGACCCCAGCTGCCCATCTCTGCCCATCCTACTGGTCCAGATGAATGTTTCTTCTTTAACTCCTTGGTTGTCAGACTTCCATACAGTTCAATTTTCTGTCAGTTCTGGTCCTTTTTTGTTTCTAAATTTGTTAGTGTCTTTCTTTTGGTTGTGCAAGGAGGCACAGTGTATGTACCTATGCCTCCATCTTGGCTGGAAGTTCTCACATATTGAGGAGATACTTTGAAAATACAAATGGAGTGGATTTTGTGGCTGTGGATCAATTAAGGGTTTTTTTTTTTTTTTGAGCCTCACACAACACAAGGGGGAGCTACAGAATTTTTGTTTCCAAGATAAGGAAGGCAGCAATTCAATGTATCTTCAGCTTGGTTAAAGATCTATGACACATCTGAGTAAGAGCTGTGAGGTAAGTTTATATAGCTGCTTTTTGGAAAAATGAACCGAAGACTGTACTAAATGCCACAAATGAAAAACCCTTATTAGGACTACAAAATACCAGTCTGTCTTACCTGAGCGATCAGTTCCCTAACAAGAAATGCCAAGTGCCTAAATTTTTTCATTGCATTGTTAAAGTTTGTCCTGAAGTATCCTTAAAAACAGATTCCCAAAACTTAAATCATACCTCTAACCTCTAAAAAAGTGATTCTCATTCATCTTCCTATTTAAGTGATACCCCATTCTGCATACCTGATCATCCCCCCCTTTTCTGCCTTCAAAAGTGTGAAGATGTGTATGAGAGACACAGAAGGAAGGAGAGAGGGAAGGAGGGTGGGAGGGAGGGAGAGAGAGAGATGCAAAATGAAAGAAACTCAGTGCTTTCACAGTTATCTGGAGCTTTGAAGTTCCTGCTTCTGAGGTCTCTAACCCACCATTTGACAAAAGCAGGGTTCTGCTCTCAGCTTGGTATTCTTGGTAAGAAAAAGAAGTGACAAAGCTCAAATGAGAAAATTAGCAACTGCTCTGGACTTCCATCCTTGAAAGATTCCCTCAGAGTCCAACAAACTACCTTATGCCTCTTCTTCTCCTGCTGCTATTTTGGTGGTTTTAAAAATTATTTTATTTTATTTTTATAAGATTTTATGTATTTATTTTTAGAGAGGGGAAGGGAGGGAGAGAAATATCAATGTGTGATTGCCTCTCATTTACCCCTTACTGGGGGCCTGGCTCAAAACCTGGGCAAGTGCCTTAATTGGGAATCAAACCAACGACCCTTTGGTTTGAGTGTAACTCAATCCACTAAGCCTCACCAGCCAGGGCTATTTTGGTGATGTTTATGTGATGCTGCTAATGGAGGCCATTGTCAAAGTAAAGTAGTCAGAGAGCTAGAAAGTTCTGCTGCTAGTTCTGAGTTACATGTATTAAAAAGCATAGACAAGGAAATATTCCACACTCTTTCAGAGGGCCCAGTAGCCTTCAAAAATATGTACTGAGCCCTATGCAATGACTCTGCTTACATTTTCCCTCCACAGGACTCTGGCATAATGGGAAAGTCTTTACTTGCCTTGAATGAACCCTTAAAGAAGAAAGGGGAAAAGGATAAAATACTTAAACATAAGCCATGATACCATAAAAGTACAAGAGGAAAACAAAGGCAGTAACAAATTTCAAATACCCCACACAGCAGTATTTTCTCTGATATATCCTCTAGGGCAAAGGAAATAAAGAAAAGAATGAACAAATGGGACTTCATCAAATTAAAAAGCTTCTACACAGCTAAAGAAAACAACAAAATGGAAAGGGAATGAACCACATGGGAGAACATATTTGCCAATGATACCTCGGACAAGAGTTTGATCTTCAAAATATAAAAAGAACTCACATGACTCCACACCAGGAAGACAGGAAATCCAATTAAAAAATGGGACCTGAACAGAAACTTCTCCAAGGTGGACATACAGAGGGCCCAAAGACATATAAAAGGATGCTCAGCATCACTAGCCATCAGAAAGATACAAATTAAAACCACAATGAGATACCACTTCACACCAGTCAGAATGGCCATCATAAACAAATCAACAAACAACAAGTGTTGGAGAGGTTGTGGAGAAAAGGGGACCCTAGCACACTATTGGTGGAAATGCAGACTGGTGCAGCCACTGTGGAAAACAGAATGGAATTTCCTCAGAAAAGTAAAAATGGAAGTGTCTTTTGACCCAGAAATTCCACTGCTGGGATTATACCCTAAGAACCCTGAAACACTAATTCAAAAGAACCTGTGCACCCCAATATTCATAGCAGCACAATTTATAATAGCCAAGTGCTGGAAACAGCCTAAGTGCCCATCAGTAAATGAGTGGATCAAAAAACTATGGTACATTTACACAATGGAATACTACACAGCAGAAGGAAACAAGGAATTCCTACCTTTTGCAACAGCATGGATGGAACTAGAGAATATTATGCTAATTGAAATGAGCTAGACAGTGAAAGACAAATACCATATGATCTCACCTATAACTGGAACCTAATGAAGAAAACAAAGGAGCAAATATCACCAGAGGCATGGGAACAAGGAACAGACTACAGTGACCAGAGGGGTGGGGAGCAGGAATAAGGGGAGAAAGAAAGGGAAGGGGCTAGTCAAGGAACAGGTATAAAGAAAACATAAACATGGACAGCAGGGTAGGGATTGACTGTGGAAGTCGGGGGAGGATGGGGTAGGGGAGCGCAATGGGAGAAAACTGGGACAACTGTAAAAGAACAACAATTAAAATCAAGTATAAATTTAAGCATTCTAGATTATTAAAAATGTAATTGATAATAAAAACAAAAAAATGTTAGCAGCATGTAAAAAATGGCCACTGTTATTCACCATTAGTTCAACTGTAAATTGGTACAAACATTTTGGAACACAATTTAGCAATATCTATAAGAATTCTAAATTCACACATCTACAGTCACTTCCAGGAATCTCTCTAAATAGCAGCAGAAGCTCATAAACATGTGCTCAAGAAGGTGTGGCTCAGTGGACAGTGCCAGCCTGCAAACCAAAACGTAGCTGCTTTGATTCCCAGCCAGGGTACATGGCTGGGTTGTGGGCCAGTTCCCCAATAGCTGGGAGCTCAAGAGGCAACCACACATTGATGTTTCTCTCCTCTTTCTCCCTCCCTTCCCCTCTATCTAGAAATAAATAAGTAAATTCTTTAAAAAAAGAATGCCTATTACATGATTTTTTTAGTAGGAAAATAAAAGCTGGGGGGGAACCCAAAAACAAACAAAGACTAAACTAAATAGTAAAACAAATAAATAATCCAATATCATGAATTATTTTAAAAAATTAAAGTCTTAGATTCAAATCATACACTACTTTCTTGAGGAATAAATGCTTCTTTTCTCTTCTTTTTTTAAAATAAATTACTTTATTGTTGTTTAATTATAGTTGTCGGCATTTTCTCCCCACCACTCTCCCCACTCCAACTTTTTTAAAAATAAATTACTTTATTGTTGTTCAACGTTCTTTCCCTACTAATCCCCAATTATTATCAATCACAGCCTATTGTCATCCTGGTCTTGGTCCTCCAATTAGAATAGGCCATTCTAGCTGGAGTAGAATTAAAAAGTCCTTCCAGGGTTGATGTAAGGATCTGACTGGGTTCTCACACCAGGAATCCATTATCCTGGCTACTGAGTTACCTAAACCTCAGCCCTGGGTTCAGGCTCTGCACAGGGGCTAATACCTCTCTGGGCCCTGAAGAAGCAGATGGGAGGGGCTGGCCATGTGAACTGGACTGTCATCTCTCACCTCCTGAGGGACAGGACAGCTGTGGACATTAAAAGAGGAGCACAATCCTAGCAGAGACTGGTAAAGGATGTTCAAATGAATGGCTGGGACCTACTTCCCAGTTTGGCTAGACATCAAATCTCTGCATCATCAGAAACTATGAGTGAGTATATGGACAATGAATTGGCAAACTTTCCCCCAACTATAGGACTAGCAGAACTTTACTGTTCTGAATCTAATGTCAAGGACCTTTGGACTGTATTCTGAACATTGCAAATAATAGATTGTAAACAGTCTGAATTACTTTTGTGCTTCTGAAAAAAAGAGGAAGAGGAAAGGGAGACATGACTAGCCAAACGGTAGTGGCCTTTAGGAAGAAACACGAGGTTGCCATTCAAACTCTAAACTTTTAACCAATGATCAAGGCCTATCTCAAATATTTCCTTCTTCATAAAGTTGTCCATCATTTTCCCAGCTTAGTGCTATCCCTCTTCCCTTAATTCTTGCTTCTTATCTCTGTAAATTTTAAAATACATAAGCACCTGAAGAGCAGCAGGGCACATGCACATAAATACTGAGCACCAAAATCATATACCCCACACAACTTATTGTCTACAGTTACATGAGTCTACTACCATTCCACCATTTTCATCAATATGACTTCCCTATTTGCAAAGATTTTTGCCCAAGAAGATCCAACTTGCAAATAGCTTTACTGTTCATTCCAGCAACTCTTCAATAGGAATCATTCACTGACAGTTTGTACCCTAAGACTTTTTGAACCTCCTGCCTCCAAATCCCTGTATTGTCATGGCCACTTGTTCTAACCCATTTCATGTCATGATCTCAACCAATCCTAATCAAGTTCCCACCTCCCAGGAGGGCAGTCTTCAAAGTCTCAATATCCCAGGCTTTCCCTTCCTCTTTTAAAACACTATTAGACTCTGTCAATATGAAGTTCTCCCTGACAGTGGCAAGTAATACACTCAGCTAGCTTTTTCTGGGGAACAGGTTGTGCCAGTGACATTACAGGGAGCCAGTATTCCAAATGCCCATTCAATGAATGTTATATCAAGTAATGAATTCATCAGGTTGGTTTAGATTTGACAGGCATAAGGTAATTGTAAACATTGTAAAGAGTTATTACACTGGGGTTGGATTTGAAGCCACCAGAATGGATTTTTATTTGTTTGTTTTTATATCCCTATTTCATAATTAGTACCTTTATGGGTTTCACTTTTCCATGCCTTTGGCCATACACATGAGATCACATGTGACAGAGCCCACATACTCTAGTGCAGGGGCTAACTTGAAGCCAACACTACAGTGGAACACCTGCTTTATTTTCCTTAGAGTCTACATGTTTCTGCTTAATAAGCTAAACACCTGTGGGATTTGGGAACCTACTTATGCTTCTCTGAGGAGCTGCTGAGGAACTGTGCAGGCTTTGGCTGGGCATGTCACTCACAATTAGGTATAGAGAAGGAAAGAGAAATAGATTCATGACAGCAGGTCGATCAATAGTACATTGATTTATTCAGTACCTCCTGACAAAGGTCAGAATTCATGAGAATTTCCTTGGGAACTTGCAATTTTCTCACTAAAAGAGACCATGAGTTGTAGTGGGCATTTTCTATGGCAGCTGTTTTCAGTGATTTCCAGTGCATTTTTTCATTTGTGCCGAGGGGTGACATATATAGCAACTTCCAAACACTGAGAGACAGAGACATTTCCCATAGAGAATCACAAAATTTGTGCCACAAAAACTTGTTCAAGATCCTTATTTCCAAGTGAGGAAAATAAGCTCATGGAGAAATGACTTGCTCAAGAGCATCAATTTCCTTACATTCTTTAAATACCAGCATACATGCTAAAAAAAGCCACATATCCAAATGGCTAACACCTGAACTCAGATTTTGTGCAGTTTTTTTTTCCAAGACACAATAAGGATTTCCATTTATGTCTTCTGGATATGTGAAATCAAACAAAGCACATATCTAGAAGGAACCAATATCTTCTCAACTTACAGATGCTTATGTTGGCTAAAAATAGGCACAAAGACTGAATGAACCATCAGAATGAATTATGGGAAAGGTTAGATTTCATTGGTATGGAAAAAATGAGGCTGGTTCTCAAGAATACTAGACATATCCTAACTAATGCACCAGAGTGGGTTGCTATCAAATAATTGACTTTCAGTGCTAAGGTTATGGTGTTTTCATTATAAAACGGGGGTTAGAAATGATGGCAAGCTCAGAGGGAGATGTTTACTCTTCTGAGAGGCTCTAACCTCTGGCTATAGTCACAGGATAATAATGGTGACTAATTGAGGCAGCATAGGCAAACCACCTTAATTTATACTAAGGTATCAAGAATGACAGCATTACAACATAGACGAAATGGATAAATTCCTAGAAACATACAATCTTCCAAAACTAAATCAGGAAGAATCAGAAAATACAAATAGATTACACCTAGTGAAACTGAAGCAGTAACCAAAAAACCCTAACAAAATCCCTGGACTGCATGGCTTCACAGGTGAACTTTATTTACCAAACATTTTGACAAGAACTAATACCTCTCCTTCTCAAACTATTTCATAAAATTCAAGAGGAGGGAAGACTCCCAAGCTCATTTTACAACTCCAGCATTACCCTAACTCCAAAACCAGATAAAGACACTACAAAGAAAGAAAATTACAGGCCAGTATCCCTGATGAACATAGATGCTAAGGTCCTCACCAAAATATTAGCAAAACAAATACAGCAATGCATCAAAAAGATCATACACCACAATCAAGTGGATTTGTTCTGGAAATGCAAAGTTGGTACAACATTTGTAAATCAATAAATGTGATTCCTCACATAAACAAAATGAAGGATAAAAACCACATGATCAGTGGGGTATCCTAGATGGCAGAGGAATAAGTAGAAGTTACATTAACTCCCTATAAGGACCAATCTGGAATTACAACTAAATTGTGGAGAAATCATTTGAAACAAACTACTGAATACTAGTGGGAGAGAAGCCTTATAACCTTGGACAAACAGAAGAAACAGCTTAAACACAATATGACTGGTAGGGAGTGTGGAGGGGACACAAGAGGGCTGGCTGGGTGCCCACGGGTGGCAGCTGAAGTGTTGGAGGGATATTTAAGTGGCTTGGGGGATCCTCCTGAGAAGTGTGGGGTCTAAACCCCAAGCTTGGCTCCCTGCCTTATAGCATCAGAGCCCGCAAAGTACACAGATAACATCTAGATGTGAAAAGCAGCAGAGTTTCTGTCTGCCAGAGACAAACAGCTGGAGACACAAACAGCCATTTAAAGGGCCAATGCAAAAATGTTCATATGCAGCCAGCCACTCACCCTGGGCTCCAGCAAACTGGGGCAGAGTGGACTACAGACGCTTAAGTAGAGACTGGGGATGATGGCTTTGGGAGAGAACTGAGAGAGCAGATGCCAGGATCCCAGTGCTGAGCCATCCCCATACTGCAGGAGCCATCCTGCTCAAACAGACCACTCTCCTCCCAGTAGCATCAGCCTGAGGGGAAGCAATAGCCCTGCTCCAGGGAGTTACTCTACCCCACCTATGGTGCTTAAGCCTGACTGCTGATTGCAGAGTGACTAGACTAACAACTGAAGGAGTCAGCCACAGATGGCAGATGTCTAGTAGTCTCGGACAGGATGCCTAAGGCCAGACTGGGACACCATATGACATCACCACAGGTGAATCCAGAAACAAAAACAGTGGTAAATACTAGATGCTATCGAGACAGAATCCACCGTGGTCTTCTCCATGATTTGCAATATTTTGTTTCCTGCATAGTTTTTTTAAACATTCATTTCTTATCCTTCAAGTTTGTGCATATTAAGCCACTAGACTTTATACTATAGTTTATTTCAATTCTCATATTTTGCTACTTCCTTCTCTTATCCCATTTACCTTCTTCTTTCCCATTATTTTCACTTTAAATTTTGTTTTGTCTCTTGCTACAACTTGTTTCCATTCTGCATTCTTACTATGTCTCCCTTGTCCAGCCTCTCAAAACCAATTTTCTTGTCAAAGGTCATGTCACATTATTTTTCCTGCTCTTAAAATACCCACATTTTCTCCCCACCTTTGGCAATCTTGCTCATTCATTATGGATGAAGTAGTTGTTGTTGCATTTTTCAATTTTATCTCTCGATCCTCACTATTTTTCTATTTCAAATCTCAAATTTTACCATCTCCTCTCCTACTCCATTCTGCCTTCATCTTGCCCATTCTTTTTTGTCTCAGATATTAATATTTCCTGTCTTAGTCTAGTTTTCTTATTTTCTCTTTACCTCAAGTAAGCAAAATAGAATCAGAGTCATAGAAATAAAGAACAATCTGACAGTGACCATAGGGGAGGGTGTTGGGAGATAACGGGGAAAGAAGGAGAACGGTCCAGTCAGGGAACATGTATAAAGGACCCATGGACATGGACAATGGGGGGACTGAATGTGGGAAAGGAGGGGTGGGCAAGGCAGCAGAGAGTAATGGGGGAAAAATGAGGACAACTGAAATTGAACAACAATAAAAATATTTTTCATAGACCACATGATCATATCAATAAATGCAAAACAGCATTTGATAAAATCCAACACTCATTTATGATAAAACCTCTCAGCAAAGTGGAAATAGAGAGAACATACCTAAACATAATAAAGACCATATGTAACAAACCCACTGCCTGCAACATACTCAATGGGCAAAATGTACAAGTGTTCCCCTTAAGATCAAAAACAAGACAGAGATGTCTGCTTTTACCTCTCTTATTCAACATAGTCCTGGAAGTCCTAGCCACAGCAATCATACAAGAAGACAAAATAAAAGGCACCCGAATTGTAACGGAAGAAGTAAAACTGTCTTTGTTTGCAGATGACATGATCCTGTACATAGAGAACCCCGAAGATTCTACCAAGAAACTACTAGAACTGATAAATGAATTCAGCAAAGTAGCAGGATACAAAAAAATATCCAGAAATCAAATGAATTTTTATATGTCAATAACGAACTAACATAAAAAGGAATTAAGAAAACAATTGCTTTGAAAAGAATAAAATACCTAGGAATAAACCTAGCCAAGGATGTAAAACCTGTACTAAGAAAATTATAAGACACTGAAGAAAGAAATTAAAGAAGATACAAATAAATGGAAGCACATACTATGTTCATGGATAGGAAGAATTAACATCATTAAAATGTCCATACTACCCAAAGCAATCTATAGATTCAATGCAATTCATATCAAGATTCCAATGATGTACTTCACAGAACTAGAACAAACATTTCAAAAAATTTATATGGAAACACAAAAGTCCCCACATAGCAATAGCAATCCTGAGAAAGAAGAATAAAATTGGAGGAATCATGCTACCTAATATCAAACTATACTATAAGGCCAAAGTAATCAAAACAGCATGCTAGTGGCATAAAAAAGACACATAGATCAATGGAACAGAATATAGAACCCAGATTAAATGAATACCTTTATAATCAATTAATATTTGACACAGGAAGCAAGCATATACAATGGACTAAAGATAGTTTATTCAATAAATAGTGTTGGGAAAATTGGACAGATATGTGCAGAAAAATGAAACCAGTCCACCTTCTTACACCACACAGAAGAATAAATTCAACATGGATCAAAGACTTAAATGTTAGAACTGAAAACCATAAAAAGCTAGGCAGCATAATCTCAGACACTGCTCATAGTAAATTTTTATTGGATGTATTCTCAGACAAGAGAAATTAAAAAAATACAAATGGGACTACATCAAACTAAAAAGTTTCTGCACAGCAAAGGAAATCATCAAAAAATAAAAATAAAAAGACAACCCATAGAATGGGAGAATGTATTCACCAATATATCTGATAAGGAGTCAATACCCAACATTTACAAAGCACATATAAAACTCAACACCAACACAACAAACAACCAAACTAAAAAATGGGTGAAGGACCTGAATAGATACTTCTCCAAAGAGGACATACAGATTATCAATAGATATATGAAAAGATGCTCAACATCACTAGTCATCAGAGAAATGCAAATTAAAACCACAGTGAGATACCATCTCAGCGCTGTCCAAATAGTTATCATCAATAAATCAACAAACAACAATTGCTGTCGAGAATGTGGAGGAAGGGGAACCCTTTTGCACTGTTGGTGGGAATGCATACTGGTGCAACCACTGTAGAAAGCAGTAGTATGGAGAGACCTAAAAAAATGGAACTGCCTTTTGACCAGCAATCCCACTACTCAGAACATAGCTGATAGAACCCAAAACACTAATTCAAAATAACATAAGCACCCCTATGTTCCCTGAAGTGTTATTTACAATTGCCAAGACATGGAAACAGCCCAACTCCATCAGTAGATGGGTGGATCAAACAAATATGGGACATTTACACAATGGAATACTACTTGGTTGTAAGAAAGAAGAAAACTTTACTCTTTGCAACAGTATAGATGGACCTAGACAACATTATCCTAAGGGAAATAAGCCAGTCAGAGAAAGACAAATACCATATTGTTTCACTCATTTGTGGAATCTAATGAACAAACTGACATACAAGGAAAACAGACAGATTCATACATGGAGAGCAGATGACAGCTAGTGGAGGAAGTTTAGAGGGTAGAGGGAGGGAGCAAAAAGGAAAAAGGACTCATGGACATGGACAACAGTGTGGTGATTGCTGGGGGGAGGGGGCTACTAGGGGACTAAACGATAATGGAAAAAATTAAAAATCAAAGAAATGATAACATTAAACCAGATAATATGTTCATATACTTTTAAATAGCTGATAAAACAATCAGTTTGATATATTTCATGTACTATTTTGTAGAATAGCCCAGGTAAATAAATTGTAACAAAACAATAAAAAACATTCAAATGTATGGCCACTCTTATCTCTTAATTATTTTGAGTATTTCCTATTTTTCTAACTGATGTGTTTTCTTTCATTCCCCCCACTTTACCAAAGGCTATCGGTACAGGCTTTATATCAAGTGTTTCTATTTATATATAGCTATTACATAGCATCTAGGTGATCATAGCATATCTCTACTTTGTTACTTTTATAACAGCTTCTGCTCTTTTCCACTATAGCCTTTCTACAAGTTGCAGATCTAAAAAGCTTTTTAAAGGACGTGCAACATTTTGTGCCTTTAAGCTATTCCTCATTCACTCATTTAAGCCTCAGAAGCAAGTAATTTTACCATCTGGCAGTGCCTTTTAGCCATCACAGAAAGTAGCAGAATTAAAGCTAAATTAGGTTTCTCCAATGTCACCACAAATCTTGCCAACTCTCAACTGGAAGTTCTTGATGATCATGTAAGCCCTTGCCACACTGTATTGTGAAGTGTCAATGCATTATGAATAAAAACACCTCAGGTTACACATGTCAGAATTTTCCTCCACTCACAGACTCTAGAGCATATAAAAACAATGAAATATAGGTATAATTTCTTGAAAATGAAAGGCAATATTTAGCATAAAGACAAAAACATATAGAAAGCCATATTCTACCTAACATTATAAGACCAGGTGTTTGGTGACTGCTTCACCACTTACTAGTCAACTCAGAATTGGAGAGAAACCCTTTTCCCTTCACTGGCCCTATTTCATCTAGTACAGCATGGTATGCAGTACAAATTTCTGCAGAGACAGGAATGTACTACATCTGTGCTGTCTAACATTGCAGCCACATGTGGCTACTGAAAACTTGAATACAACTAATGAGACTGAGGATAAAATGTTTAATTGCTTTTAATCTTTATTTTAATAGCTACACCTAGCTATTAGCTACCCTATTGGACAGCATAGCTCTGTAAAATATGGTGGTTGTGGGCACAGCTAAATACCTTGTTAGTTCCAGAAATTCTATTGTGGTATCTATCTACTTCTATGTGGCACATACTGTAGGTTGGCTTACCCAACTCCCATCCACAACATTTCCCTTTCCAACTGCACTTGCAGAGTGCTGAGGGCATTTGACATAGCTATCAATAGATAGCATCAGGAGTCTACTCAGTTTGTGTGCCTGATAAAGAAGAGAGCTACGTGAAAAAAATCTGTTTTACCATTCAACATTCACTCTTTCCCTTTCCACCATCTTTCTACAAACAATGACAGCTAGAATAAGGAAGCCTCCCTATCTCATGAGGCAACAATATGAAGATGAACACTGCAATAAAGAGGCCTTATTAGTTCCAGGAGACAGCAAGTATGAGGATGAAATAGAACCAAGAATTGAATAGTGGAAAGATCTCTTAAAAACATGATTCCTTGAAGATACCATTGAGCCACTGCATTAACCATCACATATATTTAAGCTACTGTAGTTCTGCTTTGTTACTTGCTGTTGAAAGTCCAGTACCACTGGATAATGAATACCATGAGGTTTAAGACCAAAGGTGGGACAAGAAAAAGTTGTTTTAGATTAGTTGATTGGAAAACTAAGAAGTTAAAAATGGCAGAGTAAAATGAAAGATCATAAGAGCACAGATCCTTAATGATTTGAAGCTACTGACACAAGGAGTGAATTTACTACCAACACACTTTCTATGATGTGACTTTGTAGTCAAGGTTGCATGCAGCAACACTTTTTGCTACATGAAATAAAACATGTCTAAATGATATTTACTTTTAATTAATAATTCCATATTCATGTTGGGAAGAAGCTTTAAATAGAAATGTTAACAGCCCAATATACAGTTGTTATGCAAAAAATAAAATAAAGTCTTACTTATTTAAGCCATTATTGTTTTTCCAGTTAATAGTTTCTTAATATTGTTTGTCTGTATTTTAAAATCATGTTTGCTTTTAGTATGAAGTAGATGGGATTTTTAACAATCAGTGATGGCATGGTAAAAAATAGAGATGAGATTATAGAAATAAGTGATCAGCATCAACAAAGGTAAGGCAGGCAGAAAGCGTGAAGCACATTGTAAGAGCAGTTAATATCCAGTTTGGATGGAGAGTTTGGTGCTGTGGTTCACTAGGATGTGAAATTTCCTGAGTCCAAGGTATGGTCCAGAGACAGAGGATGAAGAAATATGTTATGAAGGTGGAGTCTGCATTCAAGAGAGATTGCACTAGACAATTGATTATATATTCGGGGAGTTCATACACCACACCTTGGTGGGAATGCAGATGACATTCATATCACAAGTGGCATCTGATGCAATATATGTGACTGATTGAACAGAGTGGGTCTAAATGTTTATAGAGCTTCAGAGCTACTTGAAGAGATGATTTTAAAGTGCAGAAAAAGAGAATTACTGTGTCTGTGACTACCAAAAAGATAAACAAAAAATAATTTTTATTGCTGTTAAGATTTCTCAAAGTGAATTTAACAATTTGGGAAATAATTCCCTCCACAGATTTCATTGGAAATTTTGACTTTTGGGGTTATTTTCTGTTGGAAAAAGATTATGTTTGTGATTCTAGCTGGGAGGTTATTTATACAAAGATTCCCAGGAAAAGGAGGGAGACTGCCCTGTGTGTTTCAATGAGAGTGCTGAGCATACCAGGAATAGAACTTAGTGGACAATTATTGATTTTTTTCAATCAGCAGGCAATCAAGACACTGCTTGCCCATCAAGGTAACCCATGACCCCTGTCCAACAAGAATAGTGCAGGGGATGCACATAAGAGCCCATGATTTTCCCATGTGGGAAAATCAGATCACCCTGAGTCTAAGCATCTGTTCTTCCAATGCGGACAAATGGGACTGGTAACTGTCTCCCTTCTTGCTACCTGGAGAGGGCCTTTCTGTGTCAGGGAAAAGCCAAGACTCAGAAAACTAGAGAAAACAGAGCTGTGAAATTGAATGAAAGAAAATACTCTAAGTGAAATTAAGTGGCACTAGAGGATTTCTCAGTAGCATGCCATAAATTTTGTGTCTTGCTTAAAAGCCACTTTGAATTGCTTTTCTTTCTGACACCTTCAGTTGAAAGTGACTCCACTGATATGTGTATAGTACTTGGTTCAGTATATATGGTCACTGTAAGGACCCCATAACATGGATATCTTAAGAAAGCAGAATATTAACCATGAATATAATATGAGCTCATGTCATAAAAATATGCATATAAAAATATAGAGGGCTCATATTTTCTAGTAATATAAAACCAACCCATACTTGAGACAAGCAGAGTAAGATTAATCTCACAGGGAAATTCAGGAACCAGGTCAATGCTCTTTTCTGAATGTAACAAATCTCACCTTCCTCGGTATGTCACTGAACCTCTCTGAGGATGGCAAATGCATGCACTTAAGAACTCTTGGTGGTGATGAGACCTAAAAGATCCTTAGCCTTACAGCCAAGTTTGTCAGATAAGGACCTTCAGTTCAGAGAGATTTTAAGTGTCTGAGCCAAGAGTAGAACCCAAAGCTTCTGCCTAGGTACTTAGCTAAATGCAGAGTCCCCTACCTAATTATAGAGTCTCTTCCTTTCCAGTGTATTCATTAAATGAAAAGAAGGGATATATTCCAGGGATGAGGGGCAGCACAAAGCCTCAGAGTCTAAGGAGTTGTGTGAAGTTGGAAGAGAGAGTTGGGGTAATGAGGATATTTGTCATTTCTGTAACTAAACTCTGCTGGATAAACTCCAAGAACTTCTGCATTATTCTGATTTCTATTTTCTAGTACACAGAGTTAAAGTCCATTCCAGGAGCTCTGTTTCCTACATGCAGGAAGTGATTAACAGCCTTTCAGAGTTTTTTTAAAAAGTGACTCATCTAGAGTCCTCTACACAGCATTTAACTCTGAACTATAGATAGGGCTGTCCAGGCAGGAGTGTCATTGGTCTCACAGCTACAATTAATTTTTCCACCTTCCTTGTTTCCACCCGCATTCCATCTTCCCTCCTGAGTTTTAATGATACAAACAGCACTGAGATCCCATATCATTATCCACACCTAAACTGAAGCAGATTCCCATAATCAGATTCCCCTCCCATAATCAGTTTACAGCACTGAGCATTCAAGTCACAATTGCTATCTGGTTTGCCTTGCTCTGTGACAATAGCCAACAGAAATTACTCCCAGAGACCTTTATAGGAAAGCAGAGAACATCTTAATAGCACCTTAACACTTCACTGGAATGCATTACTGCCTTAGTTGGTTTTTTAATTTTTTAAAAAATATACTTATCTTTAGAGGGGAAGGGAAGGGAAGGAGAGAGGGAGAGAAATATCAATGTATGGTTCCCTCTCATGTGTCCCCTGCTGGGAACTGGCCTGCAACCCAGGCATGTACCCTGACTGGGAATCGAACCATGATTGTTGGATTAGAAGACCCCCTCAATACACTGAGCTATACCAGCCAGGGCTGCTTTAGTCGGTTTTAAGATTCTGTTCTTTTCCAAGTTTCTAATGGATGTACCTTTTTCTTTTTACTGCCCATAATGAACCTCATTTTCTTAATTTGTCAGTAGCTCAGAATCTCTGTGACTTAAAAATTGAAGACCATCTATTTGGATGAATTAGTGTAATAATGCCTAATGAAGCAACCTAAATAATCATATAAAACCTTACCCTTGAAATCCTTGTCCCACATTCTACCCCACTCAACCTAGCTCACAGAAAAACTAGTTCTTAGGTATTGTTATTGAACTGCCATGTTGATAATGAAATTACAGGTGTTACTTATCAGTTAAAACATCCATTACAGTCCTAAAAGACAATCACAGAGATGGCTGCTTCTGCACACAGATGACTAGAATGGTAGATTCAAAGATGATTCTCAAGTACAGTAGTAGTTAGTTAGGGAGCTCAGGTACTAATGACATTCTTTAAAAAATGTATTTCAAATATTCAACTGAGACTTGTTCATGAAAACTTGGAAATACAAAAAAAAGCCTAAAGTTTCGATGATTGATTGCACAGCCAAGTTTGCATTTACTGAAAAGGGGGTGGGTATAGGGAAAATACTGCTTTCACTGAGTTTTTAAGAGAAATGATGTGTAGCAGTTGGTGGGGCCGCGGGGGAAAGGATACAATTAATTACACACAGCACTAATTTCTTGACTGAATGGGGGGTACTCTAGCTCTCAGAACGTTGCCAGTGACAGATTTGAGTTTCACAGATACAGCAATGGCCCTCGCAGTGGAAGTCATTTCATTAGGTGTCAGGTGATGTAAATCACAACCAAGAATACAAACCCCCACCTGTAGACCAAGATTAGAGTCAGCCGCAAACTTGAAATATTATGTGAGATGCCTTTCTGCTTTTAAAACATGAAGAAACAAGCCAAATTTCTCTTTAAACAATTTTAAATGCCAAACTTCCACACAGGGAATTTCTTTATCTATGCTTTATATGCAGGCAATACTCTAGCTACTGCCCATACTGATGCTCCATGGTTAGAAAAAGGATATCTTAGTTACCTAAGGTTGCCATAACAAATACCATAGACTGGGTGATTTAAAAAACCAGAAATTTATTTTCTCACAGTTGTGAAGCACAGCTTGGCTTCTGGTGAGACCTGTCTTCCTGGCTTGCAAGTGGTTATTCTCTCACTGTGTTCTCACAAGGCCTTTATCAACGTGTGTGTATGGAGAGAGAGGTGTCTTTCTGTTTCTCTTATTATAAGACCACCAATTGTATCTGATTAGTCCCCTACTTATGAGTTTATTTAAACCATATAACCTCTTTAAAGCTCTATCATCAAGTAAGTCACATGGGTGGTTTGGGCTTCAACATATGAATGGGGGGCACAATTCAGTTCACAGCAGAAGTGATTCTCTTTGGGGCTAGAAGTATGATTATTTCTAATAAGACCTGTTCTCTCTTCATGAGAATAATCCACAGGACTTAGAAATATGTTGATTAATCTCCAAATATTTTAGGACTTTCCAACTATTTTTTTCTGTAACTAATTTTCAGTTTAACCTTACGTGGTCCAAGTACATACTTTACATTTACATGGCTTCTATTAATTTAAATTTGTTTAGGCCATTTTTATGGTCCAGAGTATTATCTATGTTGGTGAATGTTTCATGTGAGTTTAAGAATATAAATTCTACTGTTGTTGGATGGAGCAATCCATAAACGTCGACTAGATCCAATTGACTGATGGTGTTTTTCAGGTTAACTATAACATTACTTACTGATTTTGTACCTTGTTAATCTATCAATAAATGAAAGAAGGACATTGAAACCATCAATTATAATAGTAAATTTGTGTATGTATCCTTTTCTCACATTTTAAGTGCTTCATTTTTAAAGAATATTTTATTAATTATGCTATTACAGTTTTCCCAATTATTCCCCCTTTATTTCCCCTCCACCCTGCACCCCCTAACCCTCCAGCATCCCCCGCTTAGTTCATGCCCATGGGTTGTACATATAAATTCTTTGGCTTCTCTGTTTCCTATACCATTCTTAACCTCTCCCTGCCTATTTTATGCCTACCAATTATGCTTCTTATTCCCTGTACCTTTTCCCCCATTCTTCCCCTCCCCTTCCCCACTGAAAACCCTCCATGTGATCTCTATTTCTCTGATTCTGTTCCTGTGATAGTTGTTTGCTTAGTTTTTGCTCTTGTTCTTTTTAGGTTCAGT
>PVKM010018958.1:0-24640 GCA_004027735.1 Carollia perspicillata | reverse complement strand
ATACAGGATGGAGAAGATGCACAGGCTCACTTGAGCTCGACTTTTTTTTTTTACCTGGAATGTTCAGTTACATGTGTTCCACTCCCCGAGGTTCACCTATCTGGACATGTCGCCCATTAGCACTTAGTAGAACGTTGGCACAGATGAATTAATGAAACTAGCCACCTATTTAGGTGAGTGACTGCTCAGAGAAAGTGAGGCTTGGATGGTAGGGAGGGAGAGGGCTGGAGGCAGTGTCTGTGGAGACTCAGACGAGCTGGCGGTCGCAGTGGGGGTGGCTCACAGGGGAGCGGGCCAGTGAGCAGTGAAGGAGGCGTCACTGAGAATCAGCTTTGTCACTGTCCCCAGAATGGCTGCAGGAGTGTGAGTTGTTTCAAAGAGGAGGAAGACCCGCACCAGCAGTGGCTAAACTCTTGGTCCTGGAGGACATGACTGGAGATTACTGAGCCCAGGGCCCTAGTCCCAGATAAGAAAATACCTGTGTCAATTTTCCTGTTCTACAATAGGAAATTATATTATCTGCCATTTATTTAGTGCTCATTACATGCCAGATGTTATTTCTAAACCTCATGATAACTCTGAAGAATAAATGTGATGGTCCCCATCTCTGAGGGAACCTGCAGCCCAGAGGGGTAGTTTGCCCAAAACCAACCTGTTGGAGCTTAGGTCCCCCAATTCCCAGGTTCACGTTGTTTCCACCCTGCCATAAGGCTTATCCACGACAATGTTTCTTAGTTTTAAGATTTTATTTATTTACTTTTGGAGAAAGGGGAAGGGAGGGAGAAAGAGAGGGAGAGAAACGTCAATGTGAGAGAGAAACATTGATCGGCTGTCTCGCACATGTGCCCTGACCTGGGACTGAACCTGCAACCCAGGCATATGTCCTGACCAGGAATCAAATCGGTGACCATTTTCTTTGAAGGACGACACCCAACCAACCGGGCTACCCTGGTAGGGCCCATCCCAATGTTACTGACACAAGGAAAAGTGCTTAATGACATTTTTTACTGACTCTGCAGAGAACCAACAATACTGGTACCTGGGAAGATGCTTCCACTGGACAGCAAGCTCCTGTCCGCCCAGTATAAGTCTCCTTCCTTTCTTCGTGTCCTCTTCGGAGATAACGCCCGCTGAGTAGCTTTCTTTCTCTGCTGCCTCTTCATAAAGATGTCCTGCTGCGTCTTGGTTTGGGGGAAGTAAACTTCTGGCTTTAATTGCTGGTAACTATGTTTCTGGCGCTGTGATTCAAACTGTGGGTTCTTGGGTGGGTTCAGAAAATGGTAATGAGTGGCCCCTCTTGGTCCAAGTCCAGCCCACCCATCGATACCCCTCAGAGCAGCACCTCCACAATGTCGCCCACCCCTCCTGTCCTCTGTGCTACTTAGTCTGTCTGTACACACCCTTATTGTGACACGTTCATTACTTTACCTTGTGCTGGAGTAATTTGTCTACTAGACTGATTGCCTCTATTAAGTAGAGACCAAGGCTTCCTCACGTAGCACGATGATTTGCAGTAAGATTAATTTCTTTGCTGTATTCTTGTTGATATAAGTTTCTTCCTCTTTATATCCTAAGGAGGTACCCATACCTTTTTATTGTTTTGACTAAAACAGTTATTTCTGGCTTTCGTGGTACAGACCTCAAAGCAGATGTTCCCAGACCCCTGGAAGACAATCTCTAAGGGGGTTGTTGCCACTGAAAGGCACATCACCAGCCTTCTTTCTGTTCGGGGTCATTTCTTACATACACACACACACACACACACACACACACACACACCCCTCTTCGAGTTGCTTCATCGTGGACATATTAACCATAAAGAACAACGAAGTGCCACTGTGATGTGCTGCTGGCGTCAGGCATGCCCCCTCCCTCACCACGGGACTCTCACGGCTGCATTGGTGCCCCTCCCAAGTGGGTTCCCCAAACGTCTTGCTTCTCCTGTCTCGCACGTCATCAGCTCACATGCGAAGGGATCACTGACAGGTGGGTCTCCCTCTTCAGAAGGTGGGCACCTGTCCACAGGTGCAACCTCAGCACCTGATGTAGGACTGGGACTGAGTTGACAGTCAATAGATATTGTTCAAGCAAAGCAATACATGAGCGAGTAAATAATGTTTTTGTCTGCCAGCTTCGAGCCCTCCATTAAAATTCTTCCCTCAATAAAATGTGTTCTGGGTATCTGGATCTTTGCAGTTCAATGGGCAAAACTGTGAATATTACATATAATATCTCCAGGCTCTACTGTATTAAAGCTTTGTTTCCAGGCCTTTTATAATGGGTAGGAAGCGCATTAGAGCCCCCTGCAGCACTGGCATTGGGAGGTTCAGTCTGCACCACCTTTCACACGCCCGGAACGTGGTAGGTCCACGTGAGAGTCCCAAGTCCCCTGATTCAAACTCAGTCCCCCAGGCACCCTGGGTCTCCCACGTTCTGTCTTCATTTCAGCGGACATGTCATGTCTGTGGCTTTTGTTCCCTTCTTCCCCCTTCCTTTCTCATTTCCTTTGATTTAAAAAAAATTTTAATTGTTTTCTAAAATTCTTTTCTCCTATTTCCTCCCATAATTATTTATTTTACTAGTGAGCCCATAATTGCCCCTCTCTCTATGAATTTACAAACTAAATGTGGCTACTGCCCACAAAGGGATGTAATATAGGGGGTGCCCATGACCTTAAGAGGAGGCCAGACACAAGCACCAAGAAACCCCAAGGCCAAGCACAGTACTTGAGCATTTTCCTGCCTCTTCCTCAAGAATTCTTTTTTAAATGGTGAGATCTCTTTCAAAGGGGCTTCAAGAATAATTTCAAAAGCCTTGCTTGCAATATTTGAAACCTAGTCAATTCAATGAATCCAAAATATAAAACTAAGAAAAGAACACATTTCTTTTCAGTCAATAAGAGAGAGAGGTAAAGCAATGTACTTACAGAATCCGTGTGTCATGAACTTGGCCCTATTTCATAGCCCCAAGGAAAATATATTCAGAGTATGCTTGTAGTTTGTTCCTGAAGTTCAAGGCAGACTAGAACAATCTGTGGTCCTATTTTAGTTTCTTTTTCTGAAAATAAAAAGGAGGAAGAACAGCTAATAGGATCTCTATTAAGGAGGGTAGTCTGTAAATACATTTTCCTACCGTTACCACCTCACCCCACCCAACCCCCAAACATCCCACCACTTTGCATTTGAATCTTTGTTTTTCTAAACCAATATTACACAGAGCACTTTTATTTGAGACTATGAATATATATATTATATACATAATATATATAACTTTAATTGTAACCTCTCTGAAATGAGAATTACTTATACATAATAACATTTTTTTCTACCTAAATCCAAGACTTCCAAGAAATGAAGCCACAAAGCTTCCTCTCGCCCCCTGTAACCTGCTCAATAACCAGCTATTCAGTGGAGAGGCCACTGTAGGCCTTCTCGCCATGAAACTGCCTGGATGGCCATCATGCAAAATAAATTTGAAAATTTATTTTGCATCCAGCAGACGCTGGCATCAATGTGGCAGTAGGTGGACAAGCTTCTGAACCCCACAGATCTGGGGGTGCCAGCTGTGCAGCTTACTAGCAGTATTCACATGGGCCCCAAGTTTCTTCCTTTGTAAAATGGATGGGGTGATACTATTTCATCGCTCGTGGTAATGTCTCCACTAAATACACAAATATATGTGTATATAGCTTTAGCCCAGTGCCCAGCACATAAAAAGTGATCAATAATTTTCAGCTATTATTATGAAGATGGAGTGAGGTTCAAAGGGTGATGAAACATGGTTCCCACCTTTAAGACACCTCTCATTTTGTTCAGAGGTCAAAGCCAAAATGCCTAAAGCAAGATGAACACTGAAGGATCGCATTGAATCAAAGACTAAATTATTTGGCTCAGTTTGTGCGGATTATGGGGTTTGTCAGTGAGACTGGTATATATACGTATGCCTACCAAAGCTGGGTTGTAATAGACCATCTTCTGTGGATACTAAATGCAAAATTAAATTAACCGCATTTGTACAAATTAAATTAGATTAGTTAATTAAATTTGTTACAAATGACAAGTTAAATGCAAAAGTACTTTCTGTAGTTTTCATTCTGATTCAAGTGTTTCCAAATATTCTGGCTTCTAACAAAAGCAAAGAGGACGATTCTTTTCTGTGTGATTTCAGGGTAGGTATCAGTTACATGTGGAGGCCGTTTCCAGGTGGATGAAGTAGAAGTAGCTCTTCTGCAGCTTTCTTGCGAGCCTGAAGTTCATGTTATGCTGTCAGTCACAGCTCCCAACAATGGGAGACCAACCAGGGACAAAACCGCAGACCAGTCCATAACCCAAAAGTGTGCGTTCACTCCTCAGTTCAGACTCTCCTTTCTAAATGAGTCTTTGTCAGGTGAGGGTTCGGGGAACACATTCCTCAAATGCTGTTCCCAGACTATGTCACTCTTCCCATAATTTCAGAATAAACCAACCTCAGTGAGTGGCAGGTGTAATATACTGTCAACAAGGTCAAGACTGTTCAGTTCCTTGCGGAGCCTCATGTCATGCTGAGAGGAGTCAGGGCAGGCCCCTGTTCAGCAGGAAGGGGGCCTGCCTTCAGGCCTGGAACCCAAGTACAGGACAGGACCTGCTGACTGCTACACGGTCAGACATATGAGCTCTTCCCCTGGCGGGCTGGGCCACTGGACTTTCATAGCTGCTCTCCATCACCCTGCCCTGCTGTCTGTCTCTGGACTAGGACGCAGAGGTTCTACGTGGTGTCCAGGAAGGATTTAGAGTCAGAAGCTCTTAGAGAGGACTGAAAGATCATCTAATCGAAGGACATTTTCCACTGTGCTAAGTTTTTCATCAGCTATTGTGCATGAACAGCTGATAATGGGGAATTGATACCTTACAGATGCAGACTTCTCTCTCAGGATGATTCCTGCAAATATTGATCCGCTTCTAGACTGAAAGTTCTCGAGGAGACTGTTCCCTATGACCTTTGTCCCCACCATCCCTAGTACAGAATCTGGCACAGAGGAAATGCTCGTTGAACTATTTCTACAGAATAAAAACATGAGAGTCAGAGAGTCAAAGTAAATTGCTACCTACTTTTCAAGAAAGGAAGAAAAACAGCATTTATTAAATCTTGCTCCTTGCCAGATACTGACTGAGTCAGAGATTTCTGCCCAACAACAGCCATTCATTCCTTCAGCAGTGATGGCCAACTGGTGCACCGCAAGAGATTTTGAAACATGAAATACCCGACTAGTTAGTCAGGGGCACTGACCTCTTTTCCCTTAGGTTATCAAATAAAAAAAATGCTAACACCCAATACAACAATAGCCATCTGGTGTGAATGACCCAAATGATACCTATTTCTTTGTCAGATCGGCAAAAGATACATTTTTTGGTGTGCCGCAGAGCTTTAGGAGTTAGCTCATGTGTGCCCTGAGCTGAGAAAGGTTGAAGATCGCTGCCTCAGAGCAAGTAGTCCAGTGGGTTGATACTTCTACGCCCGACTTCTTATCAAAGAATAGCAGCAACGTGCTCAAAGCCACCGAGCTAGCACACTGGAATGCAAGCTAGAAAGGACGAGGGCGCAGCAGAAGGGCAGTCAGGGTGTGGAAGGGGTTCCTGGGAGGCAGAGGACATCTCACTCTCAGTTCCCCTTGTCGTCACCTTGTACTTCCTGTTTTCTAGGCCCAGGGAGGGGTCCCTGCTGAGAGCTGAAGCTTCCCGGGGTGGCCCAGAGGGTCCCGCCATGGCCATTTCAGGGTTTTAGACCTCAAGCCCCTGAGATCACCTGGGTCAGACTCAATATTGTACACCAATGGCGCACTTTAGAACTCCTGGTATTTCAGTTACAATGCAGACATGTGTTTGGTTCCCGATGCAAAAGTGGATGGTCTCTGAAGACAGGCTGCCAGGGAGCCAGCGGTCTGCTTCATCCTCAGAGGGGAGTGGTCTCTCTGCTGGTGAGATTCTAGGATTCCACCTGATTAGATTAGACCCAGTTCAGTATCCAGCATGATCTCCACATCCCAAGGTCTTTCACTCCATCACATCTGCAAAGCCCCCTTTTCAGGTAAGGAGATAGAGTCACAGCTCTAGAGATTAGGATTCCAGAAATCTTTCAGGGGCCGTTATTCTACCTATCACAGAAGACTTCCTGAGGTTATTTAGTTCATAAAGCGTGGAAAAGAAAGACAAAATAATGTCACTTGCTACAGGATGTAAGATACCTTGTATTTGGACGCGAAATACTTCTCTGTGTTCTATAGATATTTAGAAACTTCTGTCAACGTTGAGGGCCAGTGAGGATGTTATATAGAACATTGTACCACATGGCCCTGAAATGTCTCTCCCAGCCACGCTCTGTGGCCTGAACACCACACCCATCTTTCCTATCCACTGACTATTCACTTGCTGGGCTAAACTATATTTAAAGAGCCAGCCACACACAACTTCCAAACCCAGCAGGTTCCGATGCATCATCCCTTAGTCCTATTTCTTTCTATTCCTAACTCCCAGTTGATGGTGCCACTGTTCCCTCTGACCTCAAAACATCAAAGTCAAGCTCAGGTCCTCTGTTCCTTTCATCCTGTGTAGCCGGTGGACCCACAGACCCTACTGTTTCCACCTCAGGCCTATGTCTGGAACTTGGTCTTTCTTCAGTTGCTAACTTTTCATTATCCCTAAATGATTTCATCTCTCCTTTCACTCCTTTTCTCCCTTCTAGCCTAATGTTGACTGTGTTACCAACATCAACTTTCTAGAAAAAGGAATCTGATCATATCTTCCTTCTTCTGAAGAGCCTGCCCAAGGCCCTCATTCCCTATAGAAAAATGTCTCCGGAGTATGTGAGCACAGTGTTTGGGCCAGGGGTGGGGGCGTGGGGGAACAGCCCCTCCCTTCTCGCCTTCCCACCCATGTATCAATCAGAGGTGCTATGTGACCATACAGATATTTAGTCTTTGCCCAGGAAAAGACAAACTGTCTCACAGTGTGGTAAGTCTGGTAGTTGTACCAGTGTGCCATTTTCTCCTAACTCCTCTTATGGGCACAGAGCCACACTGAAGCTCAGGCCCTGTGGACACCCTAGATTCCCGGGTAGCAAGCACAGTGAGTACGTATGTAAGTGAGCGTGCCAAACGTCTGTAGAGGGAATCACTCGCCCCCAGTGATGCTGCGGGAGCACAAGCACAAGCAGCAAACAAGAGGAGGGCATCCTGGGGCTTGTTTATCCTGGCTCTGGGCTGGACTGCTTAGAAAGTACGCACAGCCAATCATGACTAATACCCGCAAATATTACTTGTTACTCATATAGCATAATCACTGTAAATACTCCGGGGCCCACACACTATTCGCACCACAAGTTCATGTCTACCCAGTGTGGCATGGCCACAAAAGGACTGTTAGCTTGCTGAACGAAACTATATTTAAAGAGCAGTCAATGCTATGAATTCTTTGCTCTTCATTTGCAGTTAAGTTCCAATTAAACCTGTGTTTTATTTAATCAAGTTAAATTGCCGTGACTTGTGGAGGTAGAAAAAAAATGTAAAAGGACTTTGGGCCTCAGACTGGTTTGCACGGATCCTGTTAGAGAAGGACAGAAGCCCCCACCTCTGGACACCCCTGGATCAGCACTCTCAGCCTCTTCCCATCTCAGGCTGTGGGCTCTGCCTCCCCTTTGCTTTCTTATTCTGCCTCTGAACCCGCATTTCTCCTTAGCAAGAAATCCCCAAGTACCACCTTACTTTTCCATCCTACAAGCCCTCTGTCCTTCTCTCCACTCTACGTCTGTCTGACGCTCACGCTAGCGAGAATAGTCCACACATGGTTAGAAAGACAAAGATTCTTCTCAAACCACGTATATGAATGGGGCTTCAATATCCCCTCCGGGCCTGCCTACACAGCCAGCTCCATGCTTTCCATGGGGATTCCTGTGGTCAGTTATTTCATCATATTCATCATAGAGAAGGAGGTGGAGCTATTTGGGATGGTGGTAGAGCAGAAATCAATACTCTTCCTATGAGAAGGCACCACTGCGTATGCCTAGACATCAAGTATTTATTGAAGACTCGCTGTTTGCCTGGGCATTGTGGAGACCTCCAAAGATATTCACAATATAACTATATATTATAGATATAATAATCCTCTAGGTATCACAACTACTGATGATCCTTGAGCAGTGCAGGGGTTGAGGGTATCTATCTGTTATCTATCTATCTATCTATCTATCTATCTATCTATCTATCTCTCCATCCTTTGTAGAGATAGTATCTACTTCACCTAAGATGCTGGGCTTTTAGATCGGAAACATTCCTGTCAGTGGGCACAGTTCTAGTCCCATAGAACAAAGGGAAGGGGAGACCAGAATTCCAAAGAACACAGTCTTAGAATCCAAAAGGAGGAGGGAGAAGGATGAGGGTGATTCAAAACTGAGGTCAGAGGTAGTAGAGACGCAGAGAGAGAGACAAAGGAAGAGATGCACTTGGACAGCCCTAGAAACCAAGAAAAGAAGGATAAAATCCAACCAAGGGCCAAGGAACACAAAACATCAGTCCCCTAAATGCACAGCAAAACTCCAGTGCCTGTGGCATGATTGTGGGGCAGGTGTGACGGAAACCTTCAACGATTTCTAGTGTGGTTCAATGGCCTGAGGAGGATGGAGGGAAAACACACCCCTGCGCATAGAATGCTCAGCCCAAGATTCCAGCCTGTTCTCCCTTTCAATTTTAAGAGAAAGTCTGCTATCTAAACCAGTGCAGAAAGACTTTTTCCAGAGCATCTCAGTCGTCTGCCAGGTGACATGTGACCATGTCTCCCAGTGATCCTGCCTCAGCTTGGCCTTGGCCATGAAAGACACACATCTTCTAATTCTTCTTCCCCTCTGGCTCCTATTGTTCCTTTCCTGTCACCTGAGCAGAGAGGGGACACAATGTCCTGGACATTTCCCAGGTCTGCTGAACAAGGGTAAGCTACTCTTTCTTGTCAAACTGTGTCTCTCAACACTGCTCACTCTGGAATGATGCCATTGGCCTCAGTAACTTCCAGTGCCACGGCAATGTGTTTCTGGGCAAGATGAGCGCCTACTCCACTGTGCCTGGTGGTATCTCATCTTTCAATGGGGTTAGCACTCAGCAGAGCCTCCCTAGGTAAGATGGAGTTGCATCTGCTGCCTTTCATGGCCACCCCAAGGCCAGGCCATTGTTCCACCTCAGGGCCCAAGCTGGCCAGCCAATGGAGGAAGTGAGAACAAGCTGGGCTCTGCTCCCTGAATCACCCGCCAGCTGTCTGCACCACCTCAGAGGCAGACCCGACCTGCTTTCATGAGTAGCCATAATGTCAGAAGGGAAATGCAGCTGGGTGAGTCAGTCCCAGGTGGGGGCTCCCGGGGCAGCAACATCTGGACGCTTCCTCCTCTGGACTGCACACGGAGCACATTCAGTCTGGAAGTTGTCAGGAGAACATAAGCCTGGAACACCCTGATGTCATCTCCAAAAGGTGACCTGATCCCAGAGCATAAAGCTGACCTCACATGACTCTCCTAAACTACACGCTTATGGTTGACCTAACGTTTTCAGCAGATGCACTAATTTCACTGTTGCCATGTTTGGAATAGTCTCTGTGGAACCCAAACCCACCCATGAGACAGTGCTGAGCTCAACGCCAACCCTGCCCAGCTGTTGATTGCAGCCTCCAGCTAGACTTTCCCAGCTTATTTCTTCATAAGGCAGGGTTAAAGGGCCAGCTCCTCTTCGACATCCCCGACACAGAACAGATGCTACTCTGGGCATCCAGAGAGGCCACTGGCATGTGGTCAGCTGAGCCCCTCCATCAGGGATCCAGATCTACAGAGCATGTGCCCACACCTGAGCTCAGGTTACTGTATGTTCCACCCATCAACTGGCTCTCCCTTCCGGTAGGAGACCACAGAATCGGCACTGGTTCGGATCTGCCTGCAGATCAGGCCATCTGCCCTTGTGACATTGCCGTGCCACAGTGACCATCCCAGGGCTGTGGCACAAATAGCAGCTTGGCAACCATCCCTTCATAGTCAGCAATTAACATTGGGGAGTGGCAAAACTCTTCAAAACAATGCCAGCAAGCCGGCTTTGGGGCCATCCACTGTTCTTTTCCTTTCCTTTTCCCTTCCCTCCTCTCCTCTCCTCTCCTCCCTTCTTTCCTTCCTACAGATTTTCAGGCTCTGCCTTAGGCCTATTGATTTAGTTTAACAAACTCTTGAGGTGATTCTGTTGTGCCAGCCAGGTTTGTAAGCACTGGTCTAAAGTGCTTTTCTCAGCTTTAATCTCCTTGTACAAGTCTGTAGGTATATATGAATGTGACTGCAGGCACCACCTCAGGTCTGTCATGCTCTGATTGTCTTATTCCCTTGGCGGTGTTGATAATCTTCTTTCTCTCTGCCTCTTGACCATGAGTCAGGCATGAAGGGAAATCGTGGTGTAATGGTTGTTCCGCTTTCACGGGCTGGGCATTGGTGGACGAGGTGACCAGATGTCTGGGAGTGTGCTGCCTGACTTGGAAAAGCAAGTTCCTGGTGCTCGCCCGGAACAGGATTGATCCACAGAAGCAGTGTAACAGAAAAATATTGGAAATCAATGAATTCCAAACATCGAGAATTTATGAAGGATATTATAGCACATCCTTCAATGCTGCTTTAAAATTATATTGGCAAAGAATTTTACATAGAAAAACTCTTTGCACAGTCAGTGCTTATAATGTCAGCCAAAAAAGTTGTGCACCACATTTTGTACAAAATATTTCAAATACTCAAAATATGCATGGAAATGCAATGGAAATAGATTCACTAAAATATTAACGGTGGTTTTCTTTGGGCGGAGAATTTTTTTGTATTATTAATTTGATTTTTTCTAGATTTTAAAATAATTTCTACAGTGATTATATTAATAACTTTTCTATTACAATGTCAAAGGCTATTTAGCAAATTTTACATGGATTTTATGAGAATGAAATGAGATAATGAATGGAAGAGAGCTGAAAAAAATGCAGGTGACCACTGTTGCTTCGAACAGTGATTACCCCCACCTTCAGGGGAAGCAGTAATAAAATGTTAACTTAAACATTTTCCAGGGACAGATTGTACCATCTCCATAGGCAGGTGATAATTGTATGCCAAATTAGCGCACCCCTCCTTCGGTTCTGCTTCAGATGGTGACGTCAGGGCTGGAAACACCTCGGGCGGAAGACTACTCTGGAGCTCGGAGGCGAAGTGCGCCACCTCTCCAGCCCCGGACGTCTGCCAGCTTGCTTCTCGTTGCCCAAAATCAGACATGGGGGTGTGCAGGCATCGTTCCCAGCGCATGTGCAGCAGGGCCTGGCCCCCCCCTTTGCTTGCTCATCCAACCCTGGCTTTGGTGACTGTCCCCTCAGCACCGTGGGCAGTGGGGAAATCTGGGTGTGGGCGAACTCTGGGTTTCCCACCTCCTCTGTGCCCCTCTCAGCCATGGGGTGCATGTGTGACGAGCGTGACCACTTTGGGAGATGACATTTGCCTGGGCTCAGCTCTAATCTCGCTTCCTCTTCTTTCATGCCTCCCAAGGGGCATAATCCCAGTCTCTAAATATAAACTCTATCATCTTAAAATACATGCCTACTTCTGCCAGTGTTTTCTGTTTTCACCCAGGTGGCATTACCAAAATTTCTATTAATAAAGATAAGGCCAAACATGGCTCCCATTCTTCCATGGTGGAGGGAGGGTTCCAGGGCTCAGGGTGTGCAGACATGAGCTGCCCCTTTGCTTTTCTCTGGGAAACGGCCCACGACACTCTAGTGGCTGGCACTAACCTTGTGACAATGCTTCTCATTGTCACATTGCAGCCAGCCTTGTCGACCAACTTTGCACTTGTAGACAAGAATCCCTGAGAGATGGACTGAGCCAGGTGGGGTGAGCCGTAAGAGCCCAGAAGCCTAGCCAGGCCCCAGCACATCTACCATTTCTGATTCTCACCATCAGTCATAGTACTAACCCTTCCAAATATCAACAAGATGCCAACGTGGGAACAGTCTAATAGCCAATACTACAGTCCTGTGTCCTCACTCTGGCTGTGACCCAGGGAAAACAACGAGTGGAACTCGATCCTCATCCTCACTGATCTCTGCCCATCCAAGAACCTCTAAATAAACCCTGCTTACTCCAGTCCTAATAATAGCCACACCGTATTGAGAGCTTACTATGGGCCAGGCACTTCAATCACCAATGACTAATCTTCACAACACCCCTGTAAGGTGGCCGTTATCCTGTTTAACATACAGAGACCAATACTCAGGGAGGTTGACTAACCCACCCCAGTCGCATGTGTTGATGTGGTAGCATCTGAATTCAAACACAGACGCATGAGACTGTTTTCCTAAACTGCTTCACTTCCTTCAAACTCCAGTGTGCTGTTGGTAAGTGTTTTCACGGCAATTCAATAACTTCCTGTTCTCCAATGGCAGAGGACTGGAGTTCAAGGTCATGCTATCCTTGTTTGCCCCAGGCTCGCTCTGAGTAACCTTAGTGAGCCAGACATAGGTTTGCTGTCACCCCTCCTGAAATTGAGAAGGGCCCAATTGAGAAGGACGGCAAATGTTACCTGAGCCTCCCTGGTGGCGATTAGCCTTTTGGGGACTTAGGACATCAAGCAGCCTTCTTAAAAGGGGAATTCAGGCTGTGCACTATCATTTTATACCAGAGTTTACAAAGGCTGAAGGAATTTGGTTCTAAGATTAACAGCTCAAGGTGCCTCTTGCCAAAAAGGGTGACAAATGTCCTTCCTGAGATAGCACATGGCCTTGGCATGTATGTTTATAGAAGGAGAAGATCCAACCAAGAGTGGCAACAGCTCACAGCCCATGAGAACTGCATAAGGAACGGGGACCTGATTGTCGTTCCAAGACTTGGACGGCAGCTTGTTGCTGCTCCAAAATGAATTTTAATGAGTTCTGGAATGATCCCTTATCCTCCCTTAAAAAGCGATTGTCCTGTCCTACTTGGGACCCTCATGTCTTTCTGCCTAGTGTCCTGCCATGCTGACTCCAATGGGAAAGCCAGGGTCGGGGGATCAAGTCTAGTGTGATGGGGACACCTGGGAAAACAGAAGGCTGAGGTTCCCATGGGCCTCCATTCAGGACAACGAGTAAGAGCAGTCTGCTACACAAGCCTGTTAGACTGTCGTGAGGACCAGATGTCAGGGATCCCGGCCAGAAGGTTCGACTCAGCTTTCCATGAAAGTCGATGGTATCTGCTTTTCCCTTCCACTGTCCTTGTATATATCTTGGCATGTGCCATACGAATCCAACTCAAACAACATATTGCGAGTTGGAGTGACGGTAAGAAAGAACCAAGAGGACATATCCCCCACACTACGGAAAATGTTACCGTCTCCCACAGGGCATGAAACAAGTTTTTAGAGGAATGTGATAAAGGCGAGCTATGTGATGCTGTGTGGTTTCAGAGCAGAATAAGTAACATTCTCTCAGAAGACTGCTGCCTACAAAAAAAAAGTCAGTACGTGGCGAAAGCAGCATCTTGATTCAATGAAAAACTGTGGTATTATTCACACATACAGAAATTATTAGCACTGAGGTAAAAAAAACAGTATAGGCCTTCCCCTTCAGACATACAAAAATAAATCGGAGCTGGAAAAAAAAGAGTTGAGTATTTAAAAATAAAACCACAGAAAATGAGACGCTAATAGACATAAGTCAACTAAAACCTCAAGAGATAAGAAGTCTTTAAGTATAGAAGTAACAGAAGAAGTCTCAAAGGAATCTGGTAAATTACAGATTTGGGTTCTTAAAATTTTTTAAACCCTATGTGCTTAAAATCTTCATGAGAATATAACCCAAATGAAAAGATTTTTCTTTTTCAACTGATTCAGGGGCAAAAAAAAAACAAAAAACCCTACAGCAAAGGGGACTAGCAAAGTTAACATCTTTATTCCCTATACGGCTGATAGCAGTTGCCCAGTCAAACCTTAGAGGAACTGTGGAATCAATCACCCCATTTTTACAGATAAGGCAACTGTCATGGGATACCAAAGAATCGGGGAAATTGACATGGAGTAACAAAGGATCAGGAAACTGACACGGAGCACCAAAGGGTCAGGGAAACTGACATGGAGCACCAAAGGGTCAGGGAAACTGACATGGAGCACCAAAGGGTCAGGGAAACTGACATGGAGCACCAAAGGGTCAGGGAGCTGATGTGGAGCCCAGAGGCACTCACTAGTGAATTCCTGGCAGAGATGGAGCCAGATCTGTGGGACTCCTGGTTCATGGGCTGCACTTATTCTGCCTTTTCCACTTGAATGGAGCCCATGGGAGTCCAGAGCCCATGTGAGTTTCTGCAGGGACCTGAGGGAGTGTTTGCCTTCTCCATAGCCCAGGTGGACTTACACAAACTCTGGTTATTTATCCCAAAGAAATGAATATCATTTATCAAGGAGAACGGGAAGAAAAAAAGAGTAGGTCAAAAAAAGTCTATATACATTGTTATTCTTTTATATATAGCCATTCTTAAGTATAATGCTGAAAAGACACAATGAATGACTAATGAAAATCAGAATGTGCCAATAATCCTACAGCAGGAGTTTTATTTAAATCATCACATCACAATGTGTTACTATTTCGTTTTTGATAACAAAGGAGAAAATGGTTATAGAAATCTTTTGGGATATTTTGGAGAAAGATGTAACATTCATATAGATAGGTAGGTAGACAGAAGACATTCATTCGTATTCATGTATATGAATACATTTTAATGCTCATTGTTTCAACTCTGTCGTTACTTTGAGGATACCAACCACTGCACTGAGGCTATTGTTGAAATCCTTGGGCTACATATACACACTCAGATAAATAACCTGTGATGTGTGCATTATCTTGGGGGAAAGATGTCAGGGTGATGAGCTGAGCTTTATGATTCAAAGTCCGGTGGATAATGACTGTCAGACTGAGAAGAATAAAAAAAATCCACAAGGCCAAACTGCAGCATTCAAATGCAGTATTTTAATCAGATCATTTCATATTTCTATAGAGGAGTCGTCTTTTACAGGAAAAAAAATATATTTCCCCAATACATGGAGGACAGAAAAATGAGACCCTTGGGAAATGATTTCTTCACCAGGCAGCTATTTAATTGATCTATCTGGAACCTTAGACCATGCTGCTGCATGCTAATTGGAAGTCATTTTCAAGCAGAATCAGCTTGGATCACGACTGATTTAATTCAGTGGAGCTGGCCTGCCCAGCTTGAGAGGAGAGCGTGCATGACGCACTGGTGGGAGCGTGCATGTGGGTGAGACAGAGCAACACACCTGAACTCCAGGCGTGACACAGACCTCGGATGGCAGCCTTGCAGAAGTGACGTGCTGAGTCTTCATCAGCGGCTCACATCCCGCCAGCACAGGGCCACAGACTGGTGGGAGCACCCTGTGCCCCGGGAGCTTCTCAACCCCGGTTTCCATGTTCAGAGTCTGCCTTCTGGAGAGATGGATGGAGCAAGCCCCGATTTAACCTGCTAACTCCAGATACCTGAAGGCACACACCACGACAACTTCGTCTGGCTGGGTGATGAAAGTTTGCTGTCTTTCTTTTTGGTTTTGGCCATTTCAAAGAGTCTCTGAAATTCAGAATACGTTGGGAGGAGGAGTTAAATGTGTTGCACCGAAAGATGACATCTTAAGACTTCGCACATTTGTGATATGAACACACAGTAAAAGGGGTGCTCGGAGCAGGCAGGCACCTAGATGTTGGGGGAGTAAGATCATCATGAAGGAGAAGGAGGGAGAAAGAGCCTAGGCTGTGCCATATGGACCTTGCCTTTGTCCTTGAACATGTACAAATAAGGTCCAGTCCTTGATTTGAGGCTACTAATACTTTCTCTATTAGACTCACTATGCAGCTTGGGAAAGAAGAGTTGTTATTATATTCACCATCCATATTTATAGACTCTAAAATGGGTGTACCCAGAGAATAATTTTGCCTCCCCTGATATGTAACTACTCGACTCAGTAACGTTGTAACTACTCATTGAGCAGGCAGCAAGGTGCACACCCCCTCGTCCACTCACCCAGCCTAACCCCCCTCCTTCCCCAAACTCTTCTCCGGTAAGAGTCAACACACATATACTGACACTAAATATTTAGTGAGCGATTTCAAACGCAGATGTTATATTTAATGCTATTTGATAAGTCCTGGAATAGGACATTTCTATGGCACGGTGACATCGTTGAAGTGAATGAATGGTGACAAACCATGACCCTGCATATAACTGAGGAATTGAGTGTGGAATTGTATATTTTTCTACCAAAGACAACACGTGTTTCTCTGAAGTGTAAAATTTCATTGAGCACCTATTATCTGGAGTCGCAGAGATGAGCACTAGAGGGATTTCCCCCTAAGAACAGGCGCAAGAGCAGGTAGACACAGATAGAGGCCGATGCAGAGAAACAAACGAAGGGGAAGAAGAGCAATAGCAGAGGCTGGGGCCTGTGGCAGGCTTGCCCGAGAAGGCAGCATGTGACCGGGACCGGGGGCGGGGGTGGGGGTGGGGGGATTTTCCCAGGGGAGATTGGCGTCAGGGACTGTGCAGGGTCCCAGTGGAGGAGCAAGTGTGGCAGCAGGTGGTTTTGTTCGGCTAGAAAACACGCCAAAGGAAAAGGCACTGGAAAGGATGGGATTCCCAGTCAGGAACCAGCCTGCCGAGTTTTGCTGCCTGCCTTGGTTGGCCACCGAGCTGCTTATGCCCATGTGGGCTTTGTCGCAGGGAAGGGGGCGGTGGGGTCTGTGCTCTAGGACAATCTGGGCGGGGCAGAGACAGGGTGGGGGATGGGACGGGGAAGCACCGTCTCACTTCCAATAGCTTAAATCATTTGGAAGTCTGGGTGGCTTTTTTTCCAGCTAATGAAAAAGCACAGGTGTCGGGAAGGAATGCATTAAAAATTAAGAGGTCTGAGTTCTAGCCCTCGCTTTGCTGCTAATTAGTTTTGTGTCAGGATGAGTCACTTCATGTCGCTGATCCTTGATATTCTTACCTGTGTAGGGGTGTGTGTGTGTGTGGTGTTGATGACTAAGGCCGGTTCCTTGAGTGCAAAGCTGAGTCGTACGATGGGTGTATCCATCCTTTATCATCTCAGAATTTCCCGAGAGACTTAAGTGGAATATTACATTATTTCTGTCTTATTCTAAAACCAACCTTCTCCCTTGAGACAGCTACATGGCATTGGCCACACAAATGTCCATTCCCTCTGTATTGACATCTGTCACTTACACGTCTTATCCAGGAATAGCAGAAGAAGGCAGTGCCCTATTGCCACTGTGTCTCTCTCTGCGTGTGACAGTCTCCAGTTCAGGGCCTCATGGGCTGGACTGGTTTGTGTGCTGGGACAGTGTTCTTAAGGGCAGCTGACAACTGAGCCATTTGGGAGGTGGTGACAACAGGGACAGCTAGTCCAGAGTAGAAGGGAGGGTGAACTTGTCCTCTGTCCCAGGCCTCCTGTGGATCAACCCCTTTCTGACATTTGACGGATTCATGTCTGGTCTTCAAAACACAATGCATATTTCCAAGGGTACACTTCGCCGAAGCCTTAGATTGCTGTTTCAAAGTGGGGACACGTTCCCGGGATGAAAATTATGTAGGAAGAGTATACATGAATAAATGTGTTATAGTGGAAGCTGCTTCTATAAAATACCCATTGCTGAGAAATAAATGAGAATTCTGTCAATCACCTAAATGACTGCATATTTGAGAAGATATACAGTAGATTACATATTTTTTAACTTTCTGTCCAGATCTTTGTACAGAGTGGGACAAAGTAGGTTTATAGTTGTTTGTATGGAAAACAATACAATAATTAATAAATAATAACACAAGAATAAGCTCTGTTTTGCATACTCACAGCTGTAAACCTACCTCTGTCCCACCTCGTATATGGATCTTACATTTTATGATTTGGTTTTTATTCTTTGTATAATTTATGGAGTAGTTTTTCTCACCAACCTATACACTCTATTAAGAAATGCAATGTGTTCCGGGCTGGGGGAATTCGGCAAAATGACAGCACCTCCAAATGCAGTGATTCTCAACTTTTTATACTTCACCATGTTAACCAAGAGCTTGTCAAATCCACTCTGCGGTCAGGGATTTTCACAGTCAGATGTTTTCAATTTGTCTTCCAATATGATGTTGACTCAAACCTTTGGCAGATCTGTAATTTCTCCATTTTCCCCTGCCACTCATTCTCCAGTTTTAGATTTTCTCATTTAATAGTCGTAGCAGAGTTTTACACTTTCTGTAAATCTTGGCAATATTTCTGAACCCAGGGCCATACCAGATGAGAATTGCCATCTAGCATTACCCTTGGAGGATCTGAGCACTGTTCTAGGTAGTTCCGCGTTAATGAATCCTCCGTCGGAGAAAATGGGCAGGTTGGATGCTGCTTTTTACACGTGCAGTGGTACGGCCTGATCCTTTCCCCTGGAGAACAGAGTTGGGGTAAGCAAGGTCTCATCTTCAACCTCATGTCTTATCTGGATGTCCCTGACTTGGACCTGGAGACTGGAGCAGTAGGTGCCTGAGGTTTGGGCTTTGCCCTCCTGTCTTTTCTGTGGCGTCACCCAGAACCCATTCTGCTGCTGCGTCTGTGCAAGCAGCTGCTTCCTGGACTGTCTTCACGTTTCTCACGACTCTTCTACCCACTTCAGCCTCCGAGAAGCCCCCGGTCCTCTGAGTTCCTCCAGGACTGACCTCCCGTTCCCTGCAGTGAATCCCGCCCTGCTCTGGGCTGCCTCCTGAGTGCAGGTCTGCTGCTCCCTGTGAAGCCTTCAGCTTCTCCAAAGATACAGAGCATGACCATATTGTACTAGAAGTGTGCTGGCATGCACTCCGGCATCGCCCACCCGGGTAGGCACAGGCAGAGGCTCCCCCAAACAAGAGCGGGGAAAAGAGAACAGATGAGCTTTGAACTTTACTAATCTTAGACACAGTCCATGGTCTCTGGGATGTTTCTAACGCAGCCAAGACAGAGGGATAGCCGAGCTGTATCAAAGTTTCTCAGAAGGAGATGAAGAACAGGCTGTGTGTGTGTGTGTGTATGAGAGAGAGAGAGAGAGAGGAGAAAGAGAGAGATTAGTCTCAGGAATGCTTTGTAAACTACATGTACATGTTCAGACAAACAGTTATTCTGCAAATCTATGACCCACTAAGTTTATAGAGGGCGGGGCAAAAGTAGGTTTATAGTTGTATGTGAAACACAGCGTACTATTGTATTATTTTCCATCGGGACAACTGTAAACCTACTTTTGCCCACCCTTTATTTAGAGAATGCAGACATTTTTTGGGTCTTCCACTAAAGGGGAGTCCTGATGACCCCGAAGCAATTCATAAAGCAAGAGCCTCCCTGTGCTTAGCCAGCAAGTATTGTGAGACCTTGAGGAAGTCCTGTCCATCTACGACCTCCACATTCTCATCTGAAAAGTGAAAGAAATTAGTGCAATGACGTGAGAGTCTCCTCCCCAACTCGCACAAACTAAGACATGTCTTCAGCAAGACAATCAGACACGAGAATGGACTGAACCGTGAAGTCTCTGGGGGCCCGGTCAATCCATGGGCTGGAGACTTGGAGCTGCCCTTGACCTTTGTCACCATCATGGTTTTTACCATCACCATTTGTTCCCCTCCTAACAGGACGATGTGACCTAGGGAAGAAAGGGTTTTGGGAGGTGGGAACAAGTGACTGTAGAAGTGGCAGAAAGGCTGGGGTTGGACAGGGAGAAGCTGATGCCTCACTGGTATTCCTGTCATGTGCTTGACTGGGTGGGCTGGGGAGAGGCAGTGAGGTGGGTTCTTAGGAGAGCAGCAGCATTCCCTAAGAGACCGTCCCTGTTGTAATTGTGACACTTTTCACTCATAAGTCACACCTGGTCATCAGATAAGGCTGGCATTTTCTTGCTCCGTATCCATGACGAGACCGGCACTCAGAGCTTCTGCTAAGGTTGCCAGGTCCCCCTGAGGTTGGAGGGTTCCTCCCCCAGTTGTAAGGCTCCTGGACGGGGAAGGGGGTCCTCAGAGCCACGACTCCCCTACCCAAGGGTCTATACCTACTTGACTCTCTGAGATCTTCCTCTTTCCGCATTCTTGCTGGGAATTCCAGTTCTGTTCTTAACTTGGGTATTTCCTATATGTAGCATATGAGTTATGCTACAAAGCAGACTGGCGACAACAACAATAAAACACACAGACTTTAAAAACCAGCAACAGCAAATTGCCCAAATTTTCTGCTGAAAAGTCCCTGAAATCTATTTTGAAGAAAACTGTTAGCAACCCCTGGTTCAGTGCCTTCCCCTGTGCCATACCCGCAGTCTCCCCACCAGCTGTCGTCACCTCGCCTTCCGTTGTTTACTCCTTCACCACCGTGGCGCTCCTCTTCCCGAGGCAGCAAAGTCTAGCAACCGGCTTCAGACAACATCCCAAGGCTGTTGGCTCTTGTTCCTACCTAGCGTTCTTGTTGCTTTTGAACGTGGTTTGTTGTAGGAGGGAAGTTTAGGACCCAGCCTTCACTCTGGGGTAATACTCTTGTGGGCTGAACCCCATGGCGAAGTTCAAGTTCATGTCCTCCTTGCCTGGCTGCTGAAGATGCATTGATCAGGTTCTGGTTCATTAGGGTTGAATGCGACTCACAGAACAGCACATGTGGGGACTGAAGTCGGGAAGGAGGGATGGAAGGCAGTCAGACTTGGTGCATCGACCTGCGGACTCAACACAGACAGGTTGGTGTCAGTCCCACTGCCTGGTTCTGCAGGCTTCTCAGCAACACGAGAAGGCGGGGTTAGGGGGCGCTCCTACAGCTGGCTCATCAACTGAGAAGCGAATGTGCACCTTGTCGGAAGAAAGTAAAGAAGGCAGGTATACCCTTACCCTTACCCTCATCAGCCTTACCCTTGAAGATGTCAGACTGTGGGCTTATCTAGATCTTTTGTCTGCCACACGCTAGGGTCAGTCACAACAGATACTATGGTTTCATCTTGTCTCCGTCTGTCCCAAGGGAAGGAAAGAACAGTCAGATTAGGATATTTTACATGTGTGTTGCCAATGGCACACAGCAGTTGAACCGCTTCCCAGTGTCACCTAGGCCGGTCAGCAACAGCACCTCCATCCCATGGACGGAGAAATGTGAACAAAGGAAAATGGAAGATTCCGACACTGCCGTGATTTAGACTCTTCGGCACCATGCTTTCGGGTTCCTTGACCTGGATCTCTTAGTTGTGAGTAAAAGTTATTTTCTAGAGTGGTGATAACTACTTAGAAATTTTGAGAGAGTTGAAACTATTTTTTATTGCAAATGTAGATTTATTACTTTAAATAATATATTATTCCTGGATTGTAGTTATTAGGAGTTATACATAAGTGAGGACATATTTGAACTTCTGCAAGAATAGTATTTCACTGGCCCGGAATTGTATTGCAAGGACCCAGGGTATCAATAGCGCCTTTTGACGACAGGATTTCTTCAATGACGGAGTATTTTTTTTGCATACATTGCACATACACATATGTTGTATTATTTCAATTATGCAAATGAGAATAGGATAGAGTGATAAAGCCACCCTGCCAGTAACAAATACACCAGGTCTCTGTCCTTAACCTCCCTTCTCTACTCCACCCACCCACCCTAGTACCACGGAGGCTTTTCACATGAGGAGTAGAAACCAGATGCCCATTCTCAGCAACGGTTCCTTTCTAAGGCCAAAAATGTGTTCATATTTCAGTTGTTCAAGTTGCTCCAAATGTCTACCATTTAGGTCTGGTCTACTTGTCTCCTGACTAACAAAACTTCTGCAGAACTTGATAACTGTTAATAACACTGTCTCCCAGCTTTCCAGTATTCTCTGAGATAAGAAGGAAAAGAAAATGTAGTAGGGCTCTAGTTACCAAACACCTAAAGTCAGGTCCTGAACCAAGGTTTTCTTGACCAGCTGGTTTTTCAGTCAAAACAAGATCACACCCACTAGAAATCAGTGATCGCTAGCACGTCATTTTATCAAGGGAAAGAAAAACGTGTTTCCAGATTTCAGTCCAATAGTCACAGAGGCAGGCCGATAGAACTCTGGTGACATAATTAAACACTTGTGGTAGGAGAGGTTAAATATATTCAAATGTTTTCAGACCCTGGCTGAAAATTCACGCCCATTCAGGACGCCCTTCTAGATCAACTGTAAATACACAGAACATAGGTCTTTAGCTTTCTCTGCTCTTGCTGTGCTGTTCATAACCCCTGCTGCAGGCCTTGGCCCTCCCCCATGGGCTAATTTCAATTGTTCGAAAGTTATTTCACTCGCAGTAATCTCCAGGAAGGCTAGGCTTACATCTTTAAATTCTGTTCCTTCTCACTGTATTCCAATAAAAAGAAAAGGGATAAACACCGGAAGTGCAGTTAGAAGGTGTGGGTTACCATCCCGACTCAACCCTCCACCAGCAGAAAAGATGAGGATCGTTATCTCGCCTTTTTTGGAGCCACGGGAGCCATGTCTGTGAACTACAGATAATAACGTCTCCCTCCCGGGCTAGCTGAGAAGCTTAAATGAGAAGACGGAAGTAAAGCACTCAGCACTGTGTCCAGACTCTGACAGATCTTGTGTAAGGGTTGCTTGTTTGGTACAAGGCTTCTCATACACCCTGCACTGGACAGGTATTTGTCATATATGTGTTCACCCCACATGTATGGCCAGGGCCTAGGCATTTCTGGACACGGTTTCTGCGTCAGTTGGGTCTTTTTCTCTTAACTCAGGAAGCACTGCTTTGAGCCGCCTCAGAATCACAGCCATCTGCCCTCTGTGATTCAGTTGTTCTGTAAACGGATCGCCTATCTAAAGGCTCCTACAGGCCTTGGGTCTTCTCAAGAGGTTGTGATCATGCCAATGAGGTGAGAAAGCTGGCCGCTGTTTCCCAAACGACAGCCCCCCAACCCCGCCCTGAGATTCCAGCTTTTAATTACTAGGTAGTTTGCAGGTCTAATTAGCTTGTAATTGCCTGAACACATGTAGCAATCAAGGTGTGTTTGCAAGTCATCGGTCATGTAGACAGTGGCCCACTGAGTCCCATCCAGTGACGGCTTGGGTTTTGAAGATTCAAATGCCAGCTGCCTTGGTAGGGGCTGAATGTGTCTGACATTTATCTTCTGTATCTCAAAATTCGCTTCTGTGTGTCTTGTCTCTGAAGGGCATTCTCATCCTCATTGACTAAAGTCATTTATTTGTTCTTCTACTCTGTAGACATCAAGTCCGCTTTACTTAAGCAACCCTGTACAACAGTCCACCAACATTCTGAGGTCTGTTCCCTCATTTCTCAGTAGTACATTAATCAGCATAGACCTAAGCTAAACAGAGTGTTGAGTAGGCAGTGTCTGCTGGTGCCTCTGACTTAGCATGACTTACGTACGCTTCAAGGAGACTTTATTGGGATGTCTCATTAGGGCCAGACATAAGGAAGTCATTGAGTAAAGACTAGTCAGAGGGAAACACATTCAAAGTTTTTACTTCATATTCTGCTAAGCGTGACTGTTGGTCTACTCGTTTTTTGATGGTGAGTTGTTTCTTGCCAATGAAAGCCATGCTGGCCTCAGGGGCATCAGACTGTAGGTTTGCCATTGAACATTGGCAGCATGTGGTCTTTACGATCCGGTTAAAGTTATGGGGAAACTAAATGACGGAGTGAAAAGTGCAGAGAAAGGTTTTAAGTCTCTGCCATCTGCAACCTGCGTGACAACTGGCTTTCATCCCTCGGGCCCCAGCTTCTCCACCTAGGAGATGATGGGCTTGGAAGAGGTTGGTGTTTTTCCTGGAATAATGTCTGTGAAGTGCTAGGGCTGGTCTGCAAGGTCTGCCCCCAGCCCCCACCTGCCTCGGCTGGCCAGCTCGGCTCGCACCTGTCTGGCATGCTGGGCTTCCAGGTTAGATCATTATTATTAGTTACTTTTATTAAATCTAAAGTGTCTTGGAATTGTGTTGGAATGCCACTGGATGAGAAGGTCATACTGTCACTGAGTGTTGTTCTTACCTTCTTTGGAGCTTAAATGTATACTTCAGGGTGTCTAAGTTTGTGAGGCTCATAGAGCAGGTACTGTAAAAGTGGAGAGTGAGAGAGAGCGAGCGAGCGAGCGAGCAAGGAGGACAACTCTCTGTTGTCCCCCCGAGACTGCGCAGATTCATCCTGGCCTGGGTGTAGCCCCGTCAGGTCAGCTTGGCCATACTGCACAGTCCAGCGATAGGAAGTCTTAAAGCTTAGCTGGTTGGTCCCACTGTGTCATGGTGAGGACCTGGAAATAGTCCCCAGGGAGTCAAGTAACCCTAAACTCCTACTTGCACACCAATGGCAGGGGTGGATAATAATTGGATCTTCTAGGGAGCAGAGAAGTCTGAGGACCCATTGCCTGCCCTCTGCCATATGGTAGTATCTGTCACCGCTCAGACACCACCTCTGAGGGGCGGCGGCAGAAGGCACCGGCATCTGAGAGCCCAGCATGTGACATGAACACTCACTAAAGAGGCGATTCCAATGATCTGACATGACTAGGTTTGAGGGTGATAGGGCTCCGATTTAGTCCCCCTCCAACTCATCGGTGAGCCTCCAGGAAAGGAAC
>PVKM010018957.1:0-24622 GCA_004027735.1 Carollia perspicillata | reverse complement strand
GGGCGCTTGGGAGAGGAAGAATGAAGCAAGAATGCTGCAGGGTCGGGGGGCCTGGAGTGTTTGGGTGAACTGGGTGATTCAGAGATGTGCTCCCCTAATAGCGAAGCAGCTGGCGAGGGACGCAGTGAAAAGGAGCAAGGTGCAGGTGGGGCTTCGCTGCGCTTAAATGACTGAGGATGAGGTCAGATGTTGAGGGTGGAAATGCAGGAACCGAGCTCTCCCGTCTGTCTACACAGGCGCACACACCAGCTCTCCGTCTCTTAAACGATTTGAACGTGTTGGGGGAAGTGGCAGGCTGCAGGAGAGCTGAGAAGAAAGGGGCTTCCTCTTGGAGAGAGGCGCTGGCCCTGCCGTCCTTTTTTGGGAGTGTTCAAAGGGTTTTGATCGCTGGAAAAGGAAACGTAGGCTTTACTGCATGGTGGTTTAGAAACACATCCTATATTTGGCCTTAATGTAGGCTGCCCTTGTTTTGTGGTGTCTGAAGCCCTTGCTCTACATGTTGCAAACGTGGGATTTGGTGTGAGAGGCAAATTGCAAGTTGTTCATCTCTCTCAGGATAGCAGGATACAGAGGCCTTTCTTACCTATAAGACATTTGAAAAGAATTTAATACAGTGTGTGTTTTTAAACTGGTACTGGGTGGCGAATATATTTTACTTTTGGAAATAGTTATCACGAAATATTAGGGCTCTCCTACCGGAGCATTCTTGCCTGGGATTACATTCTAAAACCGTACTTGTAGGGCTCTTAGTCACTCTATATAATAATGAATTTCATTGTCCTCCTCTGGCAAAACTCTCCTGACACCAGGGCCTGCTAGAATAGTCCGAGACATGATTAAGTGTAAGCATTTGTTTTGTACCGTCTGCTTAATTCTGAAGGCAAAGAGATAGGTGTATATATTTTGGACTTGATTCTGTATATTTCAGAAAAGTAATTTAAGGGAACTGATGTTTTGGGCTTGGAGATACATTTCAGACTTGCAGTTTTTGGATATGAAACCTAATAGTAATCTTTGGGTCTTAGAGGTTGCATAAATAAATAGAGGTAAAAGAAAGTCAAATAAAACTGGAAATTGTGTTTTATATTAGGTCTTGAGGACAATGTTTTGTGGTAGGTGATAGTAGTCAGGTGTACTGAGGAATGAACAAAGATTGATATAAAGGTCAGATACACACCTTTGTGAAAAATCTGGAATGTGCCCTGTCTGTATTTGTTTTTCATTATTTGTGGAAGGTAATTAAAGTCTGATGAATTTTAATGGACTCATACCAATGAGATATCATTCCATACAATATTGAATTTTCCTTTTTTAATTTTAATTTTTTAAAAAGACTATTTATTTATTTTTAGAGAGGGGATAGGGAGGGAGAAAGAGAGAGAAACATTGTTCCGTTGCCTTCCACCCCCGCAACAGGGGACCTGGCCCACAACCCAGGCGTGTGCCCTGATTGGGAATCAAACCTGTGACCCTATGGTTTGCAGTATGACACCCAACCCACTGAGCCACCCCAGTCCGGGCAAATTTTCCTTTAAATTTTATTTTTTACTTTATTAATTTTAGAGAGAGGAAGGGAGACAGAGAGAGAGAGATTGACTTTTGTTTCACTTATTTATGCATTCATTGGTCAATTGTTGTATGTGCCCCGACTTGGGATCGAACCTGCAACTTCGGTGTATTAGGATGACACTCTAAACAACCGAGCTATGTGGCCAGGGCCAGTATTGAAATTTTTGTGATCATTTGTTACTTTGCCTGTAGATTGTGCTAACCAGCATTTATGTCTATTACTTTATGTATAGTTTAGGATTAGATTTAGGATTGAGATGTAGCAGTTTTTAAACACTGTTGGATTTTTTTTCTTAAGTAAATTTTATACTTAATACATCTGTACCTTTGGAGATCCACTTCAACCAGGAGGAGGAGGATCACTCTCTTGTCGATGAAATAGAATGTTCCAGGGGATAAACTATTAGTTCTTAGTTACATAATTGAGAATGGAAGATTCAGTTCTTTATGTGATGGCAAGTTATTTCTTAATACTTTGATTTGCCACAAACTGGTGCTCTGGAAATATTATTATTATTAACTGGACTGTTTTATCTTTGACTTCTTTTTCAGAGGTGGGAAAGTAATAAATTGGGTGCCAGTTTCATATTTAGGGTACAGATCTGTATGTGTTTTCTATTTGATGAGTTCCCTGTGTTATCTTCAATTATGAACTCTTTTCTGACACTTATGTGACTTCTTAAACTGAGGATGCCTTTGCTGTATTAAAACATGGAAATCGTCATGAATATTTCAGTATGACCTAGTACCTAGAATGTTAAGTAACAGAATCTCTCTGGGTTTTCATTGCCCTGGTTCAGATCCTTTAAAGTGAGTGAACAAGATTATATACTCCTTTTTGAGACCTTATTTTGTATTTTAATAGTGTATAATGGAGTCTTTTTTGTTTGTCAATTTTTAAATATATTATTTATTTTTATAGAGAGAATAAGGAAGGGAGAAACAGAGGGAGAGAAACATCAATATGAGTGGGAAACATCAGTTGGTTGCCTCTCATATGTGCCCTGACCAGGAACTGAACCTGCAGCCTAGGCATGTGCCTGGACTGGGAATTGAACCCATGATCTTTCGCATTGTGAGAGGGCGCTCAACCAACTAAGCCACAACAGTGAGGGCTCTTTTTTGTTTTATAATCACTTTATTGAGATATAATTCACATGCCATACAATTCACTCATTTAAAGTGTACCATTCATTGGTTTTTAGTATACTCACAGAGTTGTGCAGTCATTACTACAGTCGTAGAATATTTTCATCAGCCCCAAAAGAAACCCCATACTCATTAGCAATCCCTTTTGCCTCATTCTCCTCCTCCTGCCCTAGGCAACCACTAATCTACTTTTTGTCTCTGGATTTGCTGATTTTGGACATTTCATGTAAGTGGAATCATGCAACATAGGGTCTTTCATGTCTGTCTTTTATTAAGCATAATGTTTTCAAGGTTTATATGTGTCGTAGCATGTATCTGTGCTTCATTCATTTTTTTTATGATTGAATAATATTATATTGTATGGATACACCATGTGTTGGTTATCCATTCATCAGCCAGTCGACATCGGATGTTTCCCCTTTTTGGCTATTATGAGTAATGTTGCTGTGAACATACATGTACAAGTTTCCGTTTGGACATATATTTTCATTTCTTTTGGGAATTGCTGGGTCTTGTTGGTAACTCTATGCATAGCTGTTAAAGGAACTGCCAGATTGTTTTCCAAAGCAGCTACACCATTTTACAATCCCACCAGCATTGTATAAAGGGTTCAGTTTTTCCACATCCTTGTCAACACTTGTTATTCTCTGACTTTTTGCTTTTGGCCATCCTTGTGGGTGTGAAGTGTTATCTCATTGTAGTTTTGATTTGCATTTCACTGGTGACTAATGATGTGTTAGCATCTATGCAATTAGTGGAAAACTGTATATTTTCTTTGGGGATATGTCTGTTCAAATGCTTTGCCCATTTTAAAATTGGGTTATTTTTCTGTTAAGTTATGAGTTATAGTCTAGAAACAAGTGCCTTATCGGATATATAATTTGCAAAAATTTTCTCCAAAAGGAAATTGTCTTTTCACTTTCTTTTTTTTAATCCTCACTGGAGGACATGCTTATTGATTTTAGGGAGAATGGAAGGAAGGGAGAGATGGAGGAAAAGAGGGAGAGAAACATTGATGCTGGAGAGAAATATTGATCAGTTGCCTCTAGTGTACGCCCCAATGAAGGACCAAATCTGCAACCTAGGCATGTGCCCTGACCAGGAATTGAACTGCAACCCTTCAGTTTATGGGATGATGTTGCAACCACCTGAGCCATACCTGCCATTGTTCTTTTCTCCCTCCCCTCCCCTCCCCCCTAGCCCTTCCTCCCTTCCTTTCTTCCCTCCTTTAGATTTTATGTATTTACTTTCAGAGAGAGGAGGAGGGAGGGAGAGAGTGAGGGAGAGAAACATTGAAGTATGAGAGATATGTTGATCAGTTGCCTCTAACATGCCCCAACTGGGGACTGGACCGCCACCCAGGCATGTGTCCTGACTGGGAATCGAACCAGTGACCTTTCGGTTCTCAGGCCAGTACTCAATCCACTGAGCCACACCAGCCAGGGCTCACTTTCTTGATGGTGTCATTGAAGCACCATCAAGAAAGCACCATCAGTTTTTAAAAAAATTAAAAAGTTTTTAATTTTGGTGAAGTCCGATTTATGCATAATGGAGTCAAAATGGATAATAATGGAGTTCGAAATTATTTACACCTTAAATCATATTCTTATCAATATTTTGATTATATAAATTAAAAGCCAAAGGTGAAGGGTTAGGAAAACACTTGAGTTAGTCCAACAGCAAAAAGGGTACATCAGGGAACAATGTCATTTTGCTGTTTAAATCCTCCAGTTGTCTCCTACCCCTGTATCTGTGGTTAAAGTTCAGGCTTGTTCATGTGGCTATGGGTCAAGGCATCTCTCATTTCAGGCTGCCTTATCTGTTACTATTCCCTTTATGTATCAGCCCCACAACATCCCAGCCTTCAGATCTTCTTGTGATGTGCTTACTATTCTGCCCCCTTTTCTGCTTGCCGTATCCCATTTCCCCTTTGGGATCCTCCGTGGAACCTTACTCATTCCCTTGGGCAGACATTGTTCCTGCTCTGATGTGTCATCCGTTCATTACTCCTGTCTGCTACAAGAACTGGACCTGAACTTGACCTTAAGTCTGAAAGATGCCTTCTCACCCACCGAAGGTGAAATGCAAGAGAGAAATTGACATGGAAGGCAAACCAGATTCTCTTGATCACAGTTTGGTCTCCAGTGCCTACTGGGTATTTGCTGAATGAATGATTATTGATGTTAACTGGAAAAATCCTGAGGTTGGTGGCTTTCTCTGATTCTTATTCACAGTTTTGTTGCCTGTGTTAGAATAACATGAAGGACAGAGGTAATTCTCCTCTGCATTTAGGGCATCCAAGTCTAGCTCTTACCAAAAAATTGCTCAAATTTTAAAAACCAGTCTTTGAAACGTTTTCCCGAGGGCAGAACATTATCATCCAGGTTCTTCCCTCTAATGAACAGTAATGACTGGCCCACAGTGTTAGTAGGGCAGGTGGCCAGGGAGCACTTTGAATTTGGTACAGTTAGCCTTCACAAATACAGCAGGTCAGCTCTGGTGGTAACGGGTTGCCAGTGCGGGAACTACCCCTGTGCAGGCTGCGTAAAGGGTGTAAACCGGGTTGTAAGGACACATTCTTTCTTCTTTTCATTCTTTTATGTGTGCTTTCTTGCTTCTCTCAGAGTATCTAACTCAGGGTGTCAAACTCATTTTCACCGGGGACCACGTCAGCCTTGCGGTTGCCTTCAAAGGGCTGAAATAATTTTAGGACTGTATAAATGTAACTTACTCCTTAACTGTTAAGGAGTTAAAATTACATTTGGCCCTTGGAAGGGCAACTGCCAGGCTGTTGTGGCCCCCGGTGAAAATGAGTTTGATACCCTTGATCTAACTCAAGTAGTAGTCTAGTTATATTTTGTGTTGTTATGTTCACTTGTACTACTTTAATTAAAAACACTTAATTTCTTCCTGAGAATTAGAAGAAACTTGTTGGCCATTTGGGGTACATTTTCTGCTTTGGGTTCATTGAAGTGGTTGGGTGCTGGCAAGGTATAAAGAAGAGAAGAAAAACACCTTGTTGTATCATTTCTTACTGGAAGAGAGTTTTGTATTTAGAAAATCCGAGGCAATGAAGGGCACAGGCCTTGAGGGCCAGGCTGAGCTGGATTTCACCCTTGACTCCATTTCTTAGTTAACTGTGATTTTGCCAATACCTCACCTCCCCGAGCCTCAGTTTCCTGTTCTGTAAGATGGCCATGCTAATGACTACCTTGCTGGGTTATTGTCAACGTTAAATGAGAAAAAGTACGTAAAGTGCTTAGTAATGAGTAGCGTGGGATACATTTGTGTTCCCTCGCCCATCACTCTTGCATGTCTGCTAATGAATGGAACTGCAGAGAATCTAGTAGAGTAGGTTTTATTTCTGATGCTCAGCTATTCGTGTATGGCTTCCCACTCCCACCTCAGCATTTAGACTTTGAATCAAAGAATCACTGAAGAGGAAAAAAAAGTGTCTAAATTTAGGATAGGAAGGTGGTAAAAATGAAGTAGTATTTTGCCATCTCTCTGAATTGGAAATGCCTATGCAGACAAGCTTTTTTACTTAGTCCTTATTCTTGTGTTCACTCTATCTGTGTTTATTTATTTATCTGTTAAGGAAAAAGGGTTAGTTCCTGGCAAATGATGTGTGTTAGGGTTTGAGAGATTGAACTGCAGAGTTTGAGATACTCATCTGGTTGTAATGTGAATGGCAGCATTGTGATAAAGTGTAACATTCTGTGTGGGAAGAGAGCCACAGTAGTTTCATGGGATGTTAAATTGGGCCTATCATTTGAATCTTACATTAATAACAAAAGTAGGTCCTTCTGTTCGCCACAGTAAAGAGAAATGAAATCAGATGGATGCACAGGCCAGAGAAAGAGAAACTGGAATATAAGTGGGAGTAGGAGGCTTGTATTTCGTATGAAGAAGGGAGTAACTTCACAGTACTACATATTAATTTTTCTCCTTTGTTCATGCACTGATCTACATTTTTATTTTTATTTTTTTAATATATTTTTTAGATTTTATTTATTTAGCTTTAGAGGAGAAGGGTTAAGAGAGAGAAATATCAGTGTATGGTTGCCTCTCATGTGTCCCCTGCTGGGAACTGGCCTGCAACCCAGGCAGGTGCCCTGACTGGGAATCGAACCGCCATCCTTTGGTTCGCAGGCCTGTGCTCAATCCACTGAGCTACACCAGCCAGGGCTTGATCTACATTTTTTAAAAAATAAGAATAACGGATTATATTTTAATACCAGTGTCTCAAGCACCTTGTAAAAAATTATCATTTTAGGGGGATTTGGAAGATTTACTTCTCAGGTCCAGAGGTTCTCTCATTCTCGAAGGTCCCTGAGGATCAGTTATAGACCTTTATAAATACAGCTGCCTGGACTCTAGCTCGCTCGTGACCCTGAATCACAGCCAGGGTGGGCAGTACCTATCTGATTTTCCAGATGAGGGAAGTGTGGTCACAGGAGCTGTGAGAGACTTGCCTAAGATCAAGAACTTAACTGTCCCTTCCCTCCTCCCCCAGCCAGCCTCCCTCCACCTGTTTCCATGAGAAGTATGAATTTGTTTTTAGAGTTGGTAGGGCGGGTTTATAGTATAGTGTGGATTTGAAAAACCTTTTTTTTTTTTTACAGTGTGAACCTGGTATTTAGTCCTTGATATAATGCAACAGTCCCCCCTTAACCTTCCACTGTGGTCTTTTGCGAGACCTACAGAGTGAGCCTACTCCCAGTTTCTCTCTTCAGTTCCTTATCACATTGTTTTTGTTTTCCTCACTTTTTCACCTTTTTGCACATGTATGAAACTGCTAAGCTTGGTCCACATTTTCAGAAGGTTTTTTAGTTGCATTTTTTTGGAAACTTAAGTACTTGGAATCTGTTGCATAAGCCTTTGGTGTACTTGATTCCCTAGTTTTAATATAAAGTTCTTTGATAGTGTTTTATTTATCCATTTTTATTTCTTCAATCTTATAACCTATTCATGGTTATAAGGACTTACCTCAAATATTTCAAAGACCAGTTAATATTGCAAAGAAGCCGCTGCATTGAGTCTTCCCTGAATAATTGGCACCATTAGGCCGTTCACATATGCAAATGCTAAGTCTTTTGACAGGAACAACATGTCTGGTACGAAACCACCCAGATTATAAAGGTAAAATGCAAAGCCCTTAGGGTTAGCAGAAGCTGATCATTGCCCCACAGTGTGGTCATTCTGTCCCTGCAGGACCACGACACGCTGGGAATCTAGGCACTTCAGGGGAAGAGCCTTTTGACCCACTTCGGAATCAGATGTGTGCCCACACGTCCTGACACCTGCTGAGCCCTTTATCCTGGATGAATAGAGCCGTGCTTTTTCAGCTTCGTGAAAGGCCATGACACGCTTGGGAAAGGGAGTGTTGGGACGGTGAAACCTTTGGGGGTGTATTTTCTGCTGGCATTGTAGGGGTTCTTCACAAAGTTCACAAGCACCCCCTCCGTAAGACAAATGTTTAATCACCATTATTTGCTTACTTCACATGAAAGATACTTAAATTCCTTTTCATAATGGTCAAGCATTCTTTTCTAGTTAAAGATTCTAATTCCTTTCATTCTTAGGAACTTAAAGAATTGAGGCTGATTTATTAATACAAAAACTCAAATGCGGTCTGAGTGGTGACTGGGAGACACGTATACACTGGAGCTGTCATCTCCATTAAGCAGAAGGATTTATTAGGAGACTAGTCACTTTACAAGCTAGATGGTAAATTAATTCCGTGGTTAGTAGTGTCTTTAGTTTAACATTGTCATCCTAGTTTTTCTTGGCAAGCAAGCGAGCGGCTCGAGCCAACGTGTGCTGGCCACAGCTCTTTAGGGGTGATATTTAATAAGATGTGTGTTGTCTGTTTTAGAAAGAGTAATTTTCCTTAGGCTCTGTCTCTTATGTGGGCTACTGTTGCTTTACAGTGCTACTATATAAGATAAATTGGAAATTTAGTGGGTTTTTTTTAACACACTTCCAGTTTGATCTTATGTAGGGTAGAGATATCTTGGATGCACTGGGCTGAGTCACGTTGCCAGGTGGAACAAATAATGCATCTTACCGACCAAAGATAGTCGTGGACCATGTGGTTTTCTGAAAGTGAATGGTTGGAGAGCCCAGATGTAGTTTCTGTTTCAGTGGCAGTGTGTATATTCAGTGCCCAACCCACAACTGGGTTATGTTCCAAAGAGTAACTCAGTTATTTGGAACTCAGATAGCATTTTTTGGTGTAGATTCAGTATTACAAGTGGTGGGTAAGTTCTCAGCCTAGATCGAAGAATGAGGAAACTTGTTTAATTCACAGCACAGCTTTTGAGACTGTTAATGGGATTCTGGAGCTGCGAGTCTGTGAAATGGAAGTAAGGATCCACATCCTAGCCGCCTGTTCAGGCTGTGTGACATCCAGCAGCCTCATGCCACAGCAGTCCTCCACGTTCTTCATCCTCTCTCTTAATTTGAAGCTTCCACTCCCCTGGTTAGTCTGATCTCCTTTAAATAGTAGTAGCAAAGCAGATGGCTCAAATTTATTTCCACGAATGTGTTCCTGGATGGCCACAGTTGTTACTAAACCATCACTGTTATTCAGTGTTAAGATAACTATAGGCCTTACTTATGCTATCTCACATTCCTTAACCCTAGTAGAGGTACAATATTAATATTTTTAAAAAGGAGGCTCCTTATTGATGAACAGATTGTCTTAATGAAATTTTGGCATTCAGTCAGTGTAATACAGTTTGAAGGGGAGGGCTGAGCAGAGGCCTGTGGGGTCAGGCAGAGCCTATGTGAAGAGGCTAGCCCTGACACCTGAAATTAGGAAGAAGCTCTGCCTGTTTTGAAAGGTCCTTCCTGTTACCTGTAAAACAGTGAATCTGCTACATTTGCCTCCCACATACTCATGATCCTTTTTCCCCCCTCTTGCCATTTAGGAATCAAAGCTGGAAAGGGTCTTAGGTTTTAGCCAAGTGGCTTGGTTTCTGTGACCCTTGAGAAGTGGATCAGGGCAGGCTAAAGGTTGTAATTTGAGGTAGCTGGTACCAACTGGCCAGAGCTAGGTGCTGATCTCCATCTGTATTTCTATTTCTTTATAAACTCTTAACCAAAAAGCCCCTTCTAGTGCAAACAGTGGGAAATAATTGACATCTTCTTTTGGTTATTGCCTTTTGAAGGGTTTGGACTACCTGGTTTCCAAGAATTCTGCTCATTCAAACATTTTATGATGCTGAGTGGAATAAGGATTAGGATCTGCTTTTTCTGGTGCAATTAAGAAAAAGGTCTTCACAAAGTGTTAATGACAAGCTTCATGTTTTGATTTACTTTAAAAATGTGCAAGAATTAAAAAAATAGATTACAAACTTCTGCTAACTGTCAAGTATATACTTCTTTGTGCTGAATTCTGTTTGGGGATTGAGCTCGGGGAGGTAAGAGAACAGGGCATTGGAGGGTCAGTATTTATGGGACATTAACAGTGAGGCCCTGCCTGTGGGTGAGCGAAATAGCACCAGGCCAACTCGAAACAGGTGTAATTGGGGAAGAGCAGTATCAGATAGGTTGGAGTGCCCAGACTGTGGAAGTCATCATAATAGAATATACATTTATATGATATATTTGAGTCACATGTAAATATAGTGTAGACATGGAATATGCAAATGTAATTTGTAGGTGTCACTACTGTTAATGATTTCTACGCTAATATTAATTATATTTTGGGTTCTATGAGTAGAAATTAAAAAGTAAATATAAACATGGAATTACTATTTTTCTAGTTTGTGAAAGCGAACACCGTGTTCCCTGAAAGGAAGTGAATACCTTACATTTTCTGTGCCTCCAGTTCCCGGCACACTGCCTGGCACACAGTTGGTGCTCAGTGAGTGTTAGCTGAATAATTGAATTTTAGTTTTACATGATACAGTTGTGTTAGGGGGTTGTCAGCTTCCCGTTTTCCTAGAAGATGGAAGGAATAAAGATGAAGTTTTCTTTTTTAAAAAAATATTTTATTTATTTATTTTTTAGAGAGAGGGGAAGAAAAGGAGAAAGAGAGGGAGAGAAACATCAATGTGTGGTTGCCTCTCACGTGTTCCCCACTGGGGATCTGGCCTGCAACCCAGGCATGTGCCCTGTCTGGGAATCAAACCAGCGACCCTTTGCTTCACAGGCCCGTGCTCAATCCACTGAGCCACACCAGCTAGGGCAAGATGAAGTTTTCTATGGTGTAGGACTGCTAATGATAAACTTTGCTTTATTAAATTATCTTATGATAAGGTAACCTCATAATTTTCATTATACATAAATGTTAGCAAAGTGTGTATATATACATTTGTTAAAGATTTTATTTATTTATTTTTAGAGAGAGGAGAAGGGAAGGAGAAAGAGAGGGAGAGAAACAATGTGTCATTGCCTCTCACATGCCTCCCACCGGGGACCTGGCCTGCAACCCATGTGCCCTGGCATGTGTCCTGACTGGGAATCAAACCAGCAACTCTTTGGTTCGTAGTCCCTCACTCAAACCACTGAGCTACACCAGCCAGAGCTATATACATTTCTTTACTGCAAATTTTATTTGCAAAGCAAATCTTAGTGTTTTGGTTATTTAAAGCATGAATTCTGATGAAAAATAGACCAACATTACATTTTGGTGCTTTTTTGCAAATTCACTTAACTGACTTATTAAATAAATTGAAAATATTGGTAGCATGGGGTTCTTACAACTTTGTTTTGTAGTCCAGTTAGCGACTTTGCCTTCAGAAAGAATCAGTGAAGCCTCATCCTTGTGGAAGCATGCTTTTGTCTTAAGAGTTTTTGTCAAAACAGATATGAGAAGAACCATAATTTGTATCAGGATAAGGATTTAAAGTTAAGGTAGCCATGTAACAGTGGAGTTTCCCTTTACTGTCTTTCTCTGGTTTCTCATCTTTTAATGCCCTGACTGACTGGTAGGTGTCGTCGTCCCATTTGGTGGTTTGTCCTGATGGGGACTCGAGGGCCAGCTCCAGAGGAATCAAAGGGTAGGTCTTGGGGCACTTGAGTGGCTTCTGGAACTCCACAGATTCACTGTGGATTGATTTTGACTTGAGAAGGTGACAGGAACTGCGTAAGTTAAAATATCGCGAATCGTGTACTGTTTCAATTGCTGAATGGTCTCATCATTTAAGAGGTCATTTGTGTGATATAGTAAACTTTCAAAAATGACAGGCTTTGGTTTAAATTATTTAGTGATTGATGTTGTGATAAGTGATCACACAAAAAATAGTTTTTGTAATTGTGCGTGTGTTATTTCTGGCAGTTTTTAGAGATTACAGAAAGTATTTATTTGGTTGTAACTACATTTTCCCCAGTGAACTACATTGTTACAGTTTCTACACTATTGTAGATACTGATATTCTGTGTTTATTTCTTTTCCTCCTTTAGAAGACAGATGTACTGATAAGGAAATAATTTGTAATTTTACTAAAAAGGATCAGACAGACAAAATGATCTGTTTTAAGTTGCAGTAAGATTTTAAGAGGTGCACTTTCCTGTTTCTGCAGGATGTCTGAAAATTCTGGAAACATAGGGAGATTTTTATTTTGGATCACGTTAGTTTTGTTTTCAAATATCATGCTCAATGTATTTACCCTCAAGCTTCAGGCACCTTGCTTGGCAAACTTCCTTAATTTTAAAGCTGCAGATCCACTTGTTAATCTGAAAAGGTACAATATGTATTTAAATATTTTTTCCTGTGTTTTTACCCCTTTCAGACATCCTGCTTGTACAGAGAAGGCTCTTGGGTGCTAATACAAAGTAGTGGTTCTCTGCCCTGGTTATTGATGTGCTCCCTGTGTACTTCATCATCCCAGTGTTTGTCCCAGCCACACATTAATGTTTGGGTCGGTATTTGATTGTGGTGTCTCCTCCAGTAGACTGTAAGCTCTAGGAGAGTAAGGGCCAGGTTTGCTTCCTCACCATTGTGTCTTCAATGTATAGCATGATGGGAGGTATATGCACAAAGCTCAGTGAATAATTGAATGTTGATTAAATGAATGAGGAATGATTGAGATTAAAGACCTATTCAACATTCACAGATAAGTGTACGTGTTATATGTATAACCCTGTAGGTGCTAATATCTAATTCAGAATTCAGTTCTCAGTGAATTGTGTGTTTTACTGGGGGATGCTGACTGGAGCCCAGTGAAAGAACCATTTCCTATAGATTTGTAGGCTTTAGAATAGATTCGTAGGATTTATATTTTAGTTCTCCCATTTTATAGAAGAAACCAAGAACCGTGGAACCAAAATGATTCAGTGGGGAAATGTCTGTGTGTGAGGATAAACTTGTGTCTGACATCCAGGCCAGAGTTGTCCCTGCTGTACCTTACCACTCACTTGAAACATCATCAAGAGTGTGTGTGTGTGTGTGTGTGTGTGTGTGTGTGTGTGTGTTTGCCCACAGTATAGGGTGTTAAAAAGGGAAGAGTGAAAATTTTTTAAAAAGACTTTATTATTTATTTTTAGAGAGCAGGGAAGGGAGAGAGAAAGAGAGGGAGAGAAACATTGATGTGAGAGAGAAACACCAACTGGTTGCAGCCGTACATGCCCCCAGCTGGGCACTGAACCCACAGCCTGGGCATATGCCCTGACCTCTGGGAATCAACCTGGCAACCTACCACTCGCCGGGGTGATGCCCAACCAACTGAGCCACACTGGTCAGGACAAGACTGAAATTCTCCGGTTGACGGTGATTACTTTGTATTTTGACTTTGTAAATTTTGCCTGTGACCAGCCTTATGAGCATCTTCATAATATGCCTTAAAACATCAACAACAAAAAGATATTGGAGTCACAGGCAATTTCATATCAGACTATTGCCAAAGAATTACTAAAATTTTATTCCAAGAGAAACTCCCATCTGACCAAGTAGTGGAAACAGACTTAGCAAGTTTGGTCATACACAGTGTGCCTTTTAGCAATTGTTGATAAGAAAAATAGATCATCAGTATAGGGAGTATTTTGAAACACATTCATCATTAATTTTTAAGTGAGATTGCAGTGTCAGCCATGTCTGTAAAAGTTCTGCATTTGGTATGAGAACTCTTGGGATTAATTTGGCTCTTTGAAGAGAAAGGCAGAGTGTTCAGCTTCTGAGTCTAGTCTCCTGTGGGGCACTTAGGGAGATGACTGCGGCCTCTGACGAATTTCTACAGTTCCACAGGGTTCTCTGGGCAGATAGTCCCCGCCTCTGTCTCTGTGCTGGAGATTTCTTCAGTCCTTCTCAAAGCTCCAGGGGTGGGTAGAGGTCGTTGTGTTTATAAAGATGCTGGTGACAAGCAGAAAATCGGGAGAGATGGGGGGATAGTAAACACATCACCCTTGTACAATATATTGGGCGAAATGTGTTCTTATTTTGATAGTGAAATAAAAATACGTGTTTCTGTCATTGAAGAGCAAGAAGTGACCCCTAAAACCTTATAATCTCATGTTTTAGTAACTGCAAAATTTCTGTAGTGTCATTCTTATTTAAGTGTGTTACAGTCCCCATTAGGGCATGTTTTAGTGATAAAGGGTCTCTCTGTCATACAAATGTGAGAGTTAATTTGGAGATTTCTGTTTTTGTATTTAGGATGTTTATATTGCTGCTTTGCTTATCATATACTCACTTCATTTTTTAAAAGTGTCAGCTTTTTATTAAAATGCACTTGACATAAAATGTAAGATATTTAAAGTGTTTATTGTGGTGATTGGATTTATGTATATATCTCATTTCATTTCTTGTCAGACTTCATTTTTAGCTGTCATTTTCATAGTTTCATATTCTACTCTAAATCATCAGTGTTTATACTGACATTAGGTGGTCCCCAACTTTTCTTTGTAACAAATTCCTAAAATGAGTACAAAATTGTAAAAAGTAAAAGTTAGAGTTCTCTTAGAAAGCTTTATAAACCTCTTCATTATATCTTGCCTTTTAGAAACTGTCACTGTTACATATATATGTAATTTCCAGAATTTTCTGCATGTCCTTTCATGCTGTTCTTTTGGACAGTTGAGCACATAGGCCTCTGGCTTCAGCCTAAAGGTTTTCAGTCAGAAGTAAAGACTTGGCATACCCGTTGCTCTCTGTTGTTTGTCTCAGTATATATGAATGCTTGTAGCCAGCTTCTGTATTTTGATTTTTCCATGTTGAGTCATGTTTACAAAAGTGAGCAAAATGCAATTTCATATTTAAAAATTGCACAAGCAGACCAAGTGTGGAACTGAGTTGAGGCAGCACGCCCATGAACAAGCTCTGAATGGCACTGCGGGCTGATGTGGGAAAGCCAGATGGTATGTATGACTGGGAGTTTGTCATGACGAGCTATGAAAGGAAGTTCAGGGGGTGGAGAGTTGAACTGCCCTCTACTTTGTGGTTCGAGGTCATTGTGTCTCTTTCTCAGATGTCCTTTATCTTTGGGCAAGTCACATAACGTCTCTGGGCTGAAAATGAAGGGCCTCGAATTGATGAATTTTGGAACCTTTTTACTCCAGGCTTCTGGGAGGACTGAGCCTGGATGATTTTTGGTAGATCTTACATTTTCTTGTCCTTTTGTTCCTAAAAACATTTAAAAAATAATATTTGGTTATTAAGTTGAAACAAAGTGCATTTATGATTGGTATGCCTCATTATTGGCATCTTACCTATTACTTGGATGAATAATGGGGTGTTACTATTTGGAAGGCTATGATTTTTTCCCCTTTATTCTTTTTTTAAAATTTGTCTCCACCCACACCCCCCCCCCCCTTATTTTTACCATTCTTGGTGTCATGATAAATTGAACCAACATCAAGGCTATTCAGTACTTTCAGTCAGTTGTCTTAAGTGGTCAGTGGTTTTTCTAGAAAAAGTCATTTCCCCCCTAACATTTCAGTGTCATCAGTGCAGAATACAAATCCTTTTCAGCCATAGCTGCTGTGAATGAGGTCTGTTGTATGTCTGACTTTTCTGTTCAGTTGTTTTTTAAAATATTTTATTCACTTATTTTTAGAGAGAGGAGAGGAAGAAAGAGAAACATTGATATGTGAGAGAAAAATCGATTGGTTGCTTCTCGCATATGCCCCAACCAGGACCAGGTCGCAACCCAGGCCTGTCCCTGACCCGGAATCGAGCTGGCAGCGTTTTGTTTTGTGGGGTAAGGCTCAACCAACCGAGCCGTGCTGGTCAGGGCTCTGCTATGTTTTATACCAAATACTGCACTGTGGTCTTTTTTCTTCCTTTTTTTAAAAAAGATTTTTATTTATTGATTGGAGAGAGAATCAATTTATTGTTCCACTTATTTAAGCATTGATTGGTTGCTTCATGTATGTGCCCTGACTGGGGATCGAACCTGCAACCCTGGAGTATCAGGATGACGTTCTACTCAACTGAGTTACCCGGGCAGGGCTCTTTTTCTTTTTAAAATAACTTCTATTAAAGTAGGTAAGTTAGGGATTTTTTTTTCTTGGAATGTCTCATATGAATCTGTTAATTAAGGAAATAGATGCAGTGAAAAATGATTTGTTAAGGTGAACTCTTTGAGTCACTGGTAGGTTTTGTTGAAGAAAATTCAAAAAAAGTTCAGCCAACTCATATCCAGAAATGACGAATGTTGAATTTTTGTATTTAATCATAGTACCTCCTATATTTGCTTTGGGTGTCTGCTCTTTTGTGAGTGTATGTTGTGTGCAGGCTTACATATTACATTTCCAACTCGTTAAAGGAATTTTTGACTTGAGGGAATGCCATTTAAATGTCCTAGCTGAGTTTAGGACATTTGTTTCCTTGTTTGTTATTTTACTTGCCATTTTCTATTAAAGGACTCATCCAGATCTCTTGCACATTAAAAAGTGCCCACCAACAGAGCAGCAACTTAGAGGGAACATTTTCTCTCCCCACTGGGGATATCCTGGAGTCTTCCTGTGGTCCTGGCCAGGGAACGTTCTCAGCCTAGTGAGCACTGGAGTAGTTGATGTGCTGGCATGGTCTCAGTAACTGCACGGAGCAGGATTTTGCTGCTAGTAGGGGTTTTCCTGCCTGTGCTTCTAGCAGGATGTGTTGCCTTTCATATGAACCATAGAAGTACATCTGTCGGGATCTTGAAACAGATAGCTTCTCAATAAACAACGAAATGTCAAAATTGTGGTCATTTTTTTGTGAGATTGATGAAAGTAGACAGAATAGAGAAAATGTAGTAACATTTACTCAGGTGTTTTGGGTGTATTTTATTTGGTGCCATTACAATATAAACACCCTCTCGTATACATTTTCCCCCCTAACACCCAACACATTTTTTTTGTATGGCCTGTGAAATAAATTTCTGTGTATAACTTGACGTAGCAGTATCATAAGAAACATGTCTTTACAGTCTTCTAACAGTTGAGGATTATCAGTTAAATGTACATATTTTATTCTGAGAATGATTTCTAGCAGACTTTTCTCTGACACTTACAAGTAAGTCCTTAAACCATAGAGGTAGACCTTATTTTTACAGTTTGTTCTTGGTTAAGATGTTCACCCATCATGTAAAGAAAATTTTAGCATATTTTTTGGCTCTATAGATGAGCTATTAAGTATCATGAAAATGGGTAGTCAGCTTTATATTTTCTTTATTTGAAGCCAAAAACAGAAGTATATAATCTACGGATTAGAAATTTATGTAGGAATGTAATTTCATGTCGTTAATATGGAAAAATAGTATGAAAGTTTCTCCGAAAAATTAAAAATAGAACTACCATATGATCTAGCAATTATACTTCTGGATATTTATCTGAAGGAAATGAAATCACTGTCTTGAAAAGTTATCTGCACCTGCATGTTCATTGCAGCATTATTTACCGTATCGCTAAGATATGGAAGCAGCGTAGGTGTCCTTTGACAAATGAATGGATAAACAAAATATGAGAGATACATAAAATAATATGGGGGAATATTATTTACCCATAAAAAGATGGAAGTCCTACCATTTGTGGCCACATGGATGGATCTTGGGGGCATTATGCTAAGTGAAATGTGTCAGAGAAAGACAAGTACTGTATGTATCACTTATACACTGACTCTAAAAATTAAAAAAAAAACTGGAACGCATAGAAATGGAACAGATCAGTGGTTGCCAGAGTCAAGTGAGTGGGGGTGGGTGAAATGGGTGTTGGTGGTCAAAATTACAGGCTTAGCATTACAAGATTAATAAGTCCTGAGGATGTAATGTACAGCATGGTGACTATGGAAAAGATAAAATACAAGAAAAAGAAATCTATTATGATAGTTGCTTGACAGTCAAGACCTAACTCTTAATCCCCTTTCTTGGTCCTTCAGTATCACCTGGAAAATTGGGCTGGGGAGACAACTGTCCCTGTTTCTAAAATAGAGGTTTCAGCCAAATTCCAGAGAATGCATTTCATAGTTGAGCCTGTACTCCCGACCTGTCCTCACACTGTCTTTCAGAGGCATACCAGTTTTTATCATAGTGAAAACCATTCTAGAATGGTCCCAGTCTTACTGAAAATATGGGCAGAATAATAAATTGCATGTTATAAGGCCTAAGGTAAGGTTTGTAATTCCCATGTTTTGTGGAACTTACAAGCCACGTTGCATTTTCTCCTATCCGAAGTCAATTTGTTTTGACATTTGTAAAAATTTCTTTGATTCACGTAATGAATGACTTAATGGCTACATCATCTCTTTCTTTAATACTGTTACGATTCTCCAAATATGAGGAAAAGGTGCTGTGTAGTTTTAGGAATTTGTATTTGAAAGACGTCATGAGTAGGTAAGTTCTCCAAAGTTAAAATCTTGTCTGATAAGACATTTAAAATTGTGCCTAGTATTTCCTTAGGGTTTTTTCATTTATTCTTTTTAATATAATCGATAAATTAATTTATAAAATGCTTTCATTTGGGGGGATACTTTAGTTGTATAATTTAGAACAAGATATTTAATAAAAACTAAGTTTGATAGTATGACTTGCAATTTAGCAATTTATAGCTAAACATTTAGAAAATTGGTGAAACACAAATATCATTTTGGCAGCTGTCTTAAGAGGGGAGTTTTTCTATTTGAGATAGTTCCCATTTTTCCCTTTGTTGGAGGAGAAATTTAAGTATAATGAATACCATGCTGACGTGAGAAAACAAAAAATTTTGAAAGGGTGCTTGAAAATTGATGCTGGTTCTCTTATGTGAAAGTTACACTCTTCACCCATAATCAGTAGAGAATTTATTTGTTTTCCCCCCCTTGGGTAGAGAAACCTGTTAGTGGGCTCTTACATAATAATTGCTAGCATTTATCAGAGTCTATGTTGAGCACTTTGCAGATTAAAAAAGAACCGTCTTTATTGAGATATAATTCACATACCATACAATTTACCCATTTAAAGTATACAGTTCAGTGTCTTTTTAGTATATTTGCAAATATGTGCAACTACCATTACAGTCAATTTTGGAACATTTTTATGACTTCAAAAGGAAGCCCCTGTACACTGTAGCCATAACTTTCTATCCCCCTGTACCAGCCCCCTCCCCAAGCAGTCACTGATTTACGAGTATTTTCTTTATAGCTTTGCCTGTTCTGCATTTCCATATAAATGTAATCTTAATATGTAGGTTTTTGTGACTGGCTTCTTTCCCTTTGTGTAATACTTTCAAGGTTTATCCAAGTTGTAGCATGTATTAGTAGTATTTGTACTTCATTCCTTTTTATTGCCAAGTAATATTGCGTTGTATCTATGTATGACATTTTGTTTTTCTACTCATCTAATGGATATCTACCATGAGTTGTTTCCTTTGGCTCTTAAGAGTATGCTGCTGTGAACATTGATGTACAAATACTTGTTTGAATACCTGTTTTCAGTTCTTACGGGTATGTCGTGGGGATGGAATATCTGGGTCATACGGTAATCCTTTGTTGAACCATTTCAGGAACTTCCAGACTGCTCTCCAGACCAGGTGCACCACTTTACATTCCCACTAGCAGTGTGCGAGGGCTCTGATCTCCCTGTACCCTCATTAACACTGGTACTATGACTTCTCAGTTCTAGCCATTTCAGTGGGTGTAAAGTAGTATTTTACTGTGGTTTTGCTTTACATTCCCCAGTGACTGATGATGTCCAGTATCTTTTCATGTGCTTATTAGACATTTGTATATCTTCTCTGGAAAAAATTCAAGTTCTTAGCCCATTTTTAAATTGGATTGTTTGTCTTTCATTATTGAGTTTTAGGAATTCTTTATGTATTATAGATACAAGTGCCTTATCAAATACATGACTTACAAATTTTTTCCCCATTCTGTGTCTTTGGATGGTGTCCTTTAAAGCACAAAAGTTTTAAATTTTGATGAAGTCCAGTTTGCTTACTGTTTATTTTGTTGCTTGTGCTTTTGGTGTTTTTGGTGTCTAATCTAAGAATTCTTTGCCAGATCCAAGGTCATGAAGATTTACTCCTATGTCCTCTTCTAAGAGTTTTATGGTTTTTACAGCTCTTAGTAGCTATGTGGTTGGTTCATTTTGAGTTAATTATTTTCTGTGGTGTGAGGTCAGCATTCAGCCTCTTCTGCATGTGGCTATCCAGTGATCCCAGTACCATTTGTTGGAAAGATTATTCTTTCCCCACTGAATGGTTTTGGTGCCTTGTTGAAAATCTCTTAAGACTAAAGGTGTGTGAATTTATTTCTGAACTTTCAATTCTCTTCCATTGATCATGTGTCAGTTCTTATTCTAATACTTCACTGTCTTGATCTGCGTTACGTTGTAGTAAGTTTATAATCAGGAAGTTTGAATCTAATTGCCAAATAATATTCCAATCCTAATTTGTTCTTCTCTTTCAAGGTTGTTTTGGCTACTTTTGGGTCCCTAGCAATTCATATGAATTTTATTGGGTTGGGCAAAAAGTTCACTTAGTTTTTTCCATATGATGGCTCTAGTAGTATTTAGTTGTCTTTAACTTCATTTGAAACAATTTTGTGAGATTGTATTGTGACAGCTGTCATATCAGCGTGCATTTACAAAACTTACCAAAATTGGTGAACTTTTGTACAGCCATTGTAATATTGAAGATGGAAGAAAATATGCAATATTTCCAGCATATTATGCTTTATTATTTCAAGAAAGGTAAAAATGCAACTGAAATGCAGAAAGGATTTGTGCAGTGTATGGAGAAGGTGCTGTGACTGGTCGAACATGTTAAAAATGGTTTGCAAAGTTTTTGGTACTATTGACATTTTGGCCAAGTAATTATTTGCTGTGGGGCTGTCTGGTGCATTGGAAGATGTTTAGTAGCACCTCTGGCCTCTCCCCACTAGAAGCCAATAGCAGGAGCTAGCCAATGTACTCAAAATATCCAAATCAATAAACTTATTGGTGAAAATGAAAAATGTATCTTTTATTTTATAGAAAAAACTAAATGGACTTTTTGGCCAACCCAGTAGAATCAGTTTGTCAGTTTTCACAAAGTCAGTTGGGATTCTGATAGGGATTTTGAGTATTGCCATTTTAATGTTAAGTCTTCTGATCCATGAACACAAGATGTCTTTACATTTAATTGTGTCTTCTGTAATTTCTTTCAGCAATGTTTTGTAGTTTTTTAGTACAGGCATACCTCAGAGATATTGTGGGTTCAGTTCTAGACCACTACAACAAAGCAAGTATTGCAATAAAGCAAGTTGTAATCTTTTGCTAGTGGAGGTTCTTCCCTTTAATTTTTAAAGAACGCAACATCTGTGTAGTGTTGTAAAGCCAAGCATAATAAAGTGAGGTGTGCCTGTATGTAAGTCTTTCACCTTCTTGGGCAGGTTTATTCCTGAGTATTTTATTCTTTTTGATAATATTCTGAATGGAATTGTTTTCTTAATTTCATTTTTTAGATTATTTGTTATGAATGTACAGAAATACAATTGATTTTTTAAAAATATTTTATTTATTTATTTTTGGATAGAGAAGGGAAACATCAATGTCTGGTTGCCTCTCATGTGTCCCCTACTGGAGACCTGGCCCACAACCCAGGCATGTGCCCTGACTGGGAATCAAACTAGTGACCCTTTGGTTCACAGGCTGACGCTTAATCCACTGAGCCACACTAGCGAAGGCCAATTGATGTTTTTTAAAAATCAGCTTGAGGAAGTTTCCTTCTAGCTTGTTGAGTGATTTTATCATGCAAGAATGTTGGATTTTTGTCCAGTGCTTTTCTGTGTGAGGTGTTCATGTGAGCTGTGTTTTTGAATTCTGTTGATACATGTTGCAGTGATTTTCAGATGTTGAACCAACCTTGCATTCTTGGGATAGGTCCCACTTGGTCATGTTGTATAATAAATAATGCATTTTACACATTGCTAGATTTGGTCTGCTAGTGTTTTGTTGAGGATTTCTGCATCTATATTCATGAGGGATATTTGTCCGCTTTTTTGGGGGTCATATCTTTATCTGATTTTGGGATCAGATTAATATTGGTCTCATAAAATTAATTTTGAAGTGTTTCCTTCTCTTCTATTCTTTGAAGAATTTGTGAAGAATTGGCATTCTTTAAATGTTTGATAGACTTCAGTGGTGAAGCCACCTGGACCTGGGTTTTGTTAGATGTTTTTAGTTCTTATTCTAGGTATCATTCCTTCGTTTTATTGATCAGGAAACTAAGGCTCAGAAAGGTTAAGTAATTTACTAATAAATGACAGAGCTAGGATTTGAATCTGGATTACCTCCTACTGACATTTATTGTATAATTAGATACGTATCTCTAACCATACGAGGTGCTTTAACACTTTAATCTCCCGCTACACTCCCATCACCAAGTGCTTATTTAATGATTACTTTATACGTACTGTACCCATTTTCAGAGAGAGAATCTGACACTTAAGGAGATTCATTGACTTGCCCTACTGAGCCGTGGCCAGGAAATAAATGGTACAGCTGTGCTTCTCACTCACAGGGCTGTCAGACTTTGGAGCCCTCTTAATTGCTTTTCTCTATTGCGCACAGCAAAAGCAGCTGTGCCATGTGGCTAGCTACCCCAGATCAGGTTCAACGTTGGATATGAATGGGCTCACACTGCCTTTCAAGCTTTATTTGGACATGCCTGGTTCAGTCAGCACGCCACTCAGGAAGCACTGACTTTTCTCACTGCCTCTACTTTGTAGCTAACGCTCTAATCCATGCTGTAGCAAAAGAACCTGTGTATCATTCTGACTCCATGTAGGAAGAATGAAAGTAAGTTGTTAGTATGTGTAATATAGAAATGACTTTTAAAAGTATTTTAGTGTGTAAGTCAGCCAGTAGATTGTGTGGTATCTTTTGATGAACACATTTGAAGAACTTCACATATTTATATTTATTAATGTTTACATCATTGGTGATATTAGATGGTATCTAGCTTATCTAATGGTGGACCTCACAGTGAGAAGTGAGTTCTGATCTACCAGGTAGGGTGGTTGGTGTCTAGGCCTAGCAGCCAGGGTTCTCGAAGCCTCAGGAACAAGGGGCAGGAAGCTCCAGTGTACAGAACCACAGTGTCGTGTGACACCTGTTCATACCTGTGCCCACCTGTGCTGTGCGTTGTCCTGCCCAGGACATGCAGTCTGGCTTCTGCTGGAGCAGGTGTGGGGCAGTCCTCTGATCGTGCAGTAGTAGAGGAGGTGATCTGGGTGTTTAGCTGCTTCTGATTTAGGCTTCAGCCAGTTTTCTCTGCAGCCCCTCTCCCCCGTCTCTGCCTTTAGAGACACCGTTTCCCTGAGTGCTCTGGGGTTTCCAGTGGGCCTTGGCATCCTTTCATGAGCCTCTCCTCCTGAAGCACTTGGCTGAGTGGAGAACATTCACACTCAAGTCAGTTACACGGACTTGATAGCTTTCCATCTTCCTAGATTATGTTGTCGCATTAGGCCCCCTTCCAGTGTCCTTTCTCTCGTCCTTCTGTGTTTATACCTGCTTTTATTCCTTGACTGTCATTTTGTTAGGTTCTCAGGAAGGAGTGGAGATAAATGCCATTTGTATTTCTTTTGTAAATTACCTCTTCTTGTTCTTTGTATAACTTTCTGTTGGGATTTTCATGTTTTGAATTTGTGAAGATTTTTTATATGAAGGATATTAACTCTGACATATGGTGCAATTCTTTGTTCTATGTTAACTTACTTTTGAAACACTTGCTGGAAGGTGTGCGGGTGGGATCTGAGCTTTTGCTAACTGGTACAGATGGTTGTGTCGGGAAATGGATCCTGAAACCGGCTGGCTGTACATTGGCTTTTGTATGGATGTGCTTTCCTTGTGGTTTCACCACCTCATGGAAGCTCTTCATGCTTGAGAATTATTTGCACTGTTTCACAAATGAAGGACCTTGGCCAAGTGGAAGCAAATTATTTGCCATCTCCTCTACATGGTGGTTTAAATGTATGGTTCTGGTAGTCAGCTGGGAAGGTAGGGCAACAGTCGGGCTGAGGAACATGGGTGATCAACTGCCTGCCCAGGGTCCATTGCCTAGCGCAGCGACACGCCCCAGTCTTGGAGAGAGGCGACTTTTGCACATTCCTTGGAAGGGTAGAAAGAGGCTCCGGCAAAAACAAACCCACTCGCTCTGCATTTAGCAGTGGTCCCAGAGCCACGAGAAAGGGAACTGGAGGGAGGGAGTCGTCAGCATCTTGCGCCGTGCCCCATTTGGCATGAGTGGACAGCTGCCGGCCCTCCTCTGTGCACGGGCGTCAGGGTGACTGGTTTTCAGCTGAGTTGTCAAGGTTCGAACATGCTCCATTTCCACTTAAGTGTTTTCCAGGCCCCTTCTATCCTAGCCAGCATGAACAGAATGTCCTACATTAGCAAGTAGGAAAATGATGTTGGATGCAGGCTAGGAAACCGCCAGCTGGGGCCTGTTGATCCTGACGCAATAGTTTTCAGTGCACGTGTCTTTCGGACCTCCTAGTGGAATTTGGAGTCTGAAAGGACCT
>PVKM010018956.1:0-24603 GCA_004027735.1 Carollia perspicillata | reverse complement strand
CATTAATTCAACAAATAACTGTTGAGGACCCATTTACTGGGTGCTGAGCACGGAGTGAACATAGCCCTGCCCTCATGGAGCTTCCCTCTTCCACCAGTTGTGCTCCAAACAAGTGCTGATCACAAGAAAACAGACTGTGAGACCCATGAAAATGGAACCCCCCAAACTGCTACATTTCTTAATTTTATTTAGGCCCAGAAATTTGGACATAGTCATTATAGTGTCTTTTAATCCCTTGTCCCAGAGGCATCAAGGAGCCACTGGGACAGGGGATTATACAGGGGTTTAACTAGCAAAAGCATGTGCCAGCTAGCTTTGCTAACTTGACTTAGCAATCAATGGAAAATTAAGCAAGTCACCGAATGTGTTTGGGAAGGTAAAGATAAAACCTTAGTTAATATTTTAAAAGGAGCCACTTATTGCCTATAGCCTGAAAGTTATGTCTTAATGAAATTCTTTTGAATCTACCTGAAGTCCAAGTTGCAAAATATACAGTCTTTGAAGTCAGGGACAGCTGGTTCTATGTCCTTTGGCTACACATGCTGTGCCTGGGACAGGGCTCTCTGCACACGGAAAACTGGCCAAGGTTGCTGACCACGCTATTTGGTTGTTATGGGAGCTGTTTTTCCCAAGGTTGGTTTGGTTCTGTACATTTGGGCAGAAGGCTATTGCCAGGGCATAAGGCGAGGACAAGAAGGCAAGGCATAGGCTTTTGAAAGCCGTACAGCATAGGGAATTTAGCCAATAATAGTGTTATAACTGTGTCTGGTGTCAGGTGAATACTTGAAATATTAGGAGGATCACTTTGTAAAATATATGATTGTCTAACTACTAGGCTGTATACTTGAAACTAACACAAAATAATACTGAACGTAAACTACAATTTAAAAATGAAATTTAAAAAAAGAAAGCATTGTGTGAGAGAGGCATCACTTTGATAAACTTCTGAGTTGCGAATCAGCCATATGAAGCAAACAAGAAATATGATTTTTAAAGATACAGCTATTATCAAGTCATTGTTTCTTATGCCCAGGTTCACTTGCATAACCTAGTACCTTTTACAAACTGTCTTTTCCAAGCCCTGAGTAACTCCTTTTGTTTAATGTTTCAGGAAAGGGTTACCAAGCTTGCACCACGCCCTCAGTCAGAAGAGGATCTGTCTGCCCTGTTTGAAGCTTCGATGAAACTGTATTAATTTTATTTTCACCAAAAGAATTAGCATCAGCCCTCATAGTTCTGAACTGAAAAGTTGGTCTAGCCAGAGCTTTGTTTTCTCATCTCCATACATAACTTATCTGTTACCAGTCTGAACGTGATAATACATTTATCCTGCAGGAGGTTCCAAGATGCACAAAGTCAAGCTACTTCTATGATACAGGTTAGACGAACGCCCCCCCGTGCTGGACCCTGGTTTGTGTTCCTGCCCTAAACTCTGCAGACCGCCCCTGCTTCATTTATCAAGTGGGTAAAAACTCAGTGTCTGTCAAAAATGTTAATGCACGTTTTTGCCCAGTAATCCATGTCTAGAAATTTATACTATTAAAAAAAAGTACTCACATGAATGTGTAAAGAAATACAGCAAGGATGTTTCCGGCAGCACTGTTTCTAATAAAATTTGAAAGAACCTAAATATTCATTAATAATGTATTGATAAATAAATTATAGTATATTAAATAATGGAATGCCATCATGCTATTAATAAAAATAAGAAAAAACTACTGGAAATATGTTTATGATATACTGCTAAGTTGGAAAAAAGTAAGTTGCAGAACAATTATATATTAGTATGGTCTGATTTTTATGTTTTTAACTATAAATAAATATACATCTATATATACATAGAAAAGAAAGATACAACCAGAATATTAAAAGTTATCACTGCAGAAATGGAATTTAGGACAGAGAGAATTAAAATATTCACTTTATATTTTATACTTCCACTTTCTTTTTTATGAACGTTTATGTTGTTTGGATTTGTTACAACAGCATAGATCTTCTCATCTGAAAGGGGGAAGAAAAGAAATAAAAATATCACTTTATAGTTTTAGGTCAGATTTATAATATTTTTTAAAAGTACTAGTAATATATCTAAAAGCTAAAAACAAATAGAAAGGGGTTTAATATCAGAGACCTATCCTCTGGCAAATAAATTGTTCTTTTGCAAAATACACTGACTTTTTCTTTGAATTGAGGTAACATTGGTTAACATATAAATTTCAGGTGTACCACATTACAATTAGATATCTGTGTAGAGTTTAGCAAGCTCAGCACCCGAGGTCTAGTTTCCATCTGTTACCATACATTTGACCTCCTTTAAGTATTTTGCCCTTTACCCAACCAACCCTTTTCCCCTCTGGTAACCACCAATCTCTAGTCTGTATTTCTGAGTTTGTTCTTGTTTTGTTTTGTTTGTTCATTTGTTCTTTTCCATCTGACTTGTTTCATTTATTTTAGCATAATACCTTCAAGATCCATCCATGTTGTCTCAAATGGCAATATTTTATCTTTTCTTATGACTCAGTTTTCCACTGTACTCATATATCGTTATTTATACAATATATACATATATATGCATACAAAATTACTGAAAGGACATATATCAATTTTTTAACAGTGGCTATCTTTTGGATGGTACAATATGAACAAATATTTTCTTTTGTGTTTATCCTTGCATTACCAGTTTCGGGTACTGAACATACTTTATGTTTGCAATTAGAGAAAACCCCCAATACATATTATTTAAATGTTATTTTCAGAATCTCAAGGAAATAAAGATCTTCATAAAGATGAAGTGGGCCTGGGAAGGTTGAATGGCACAGCAGTGCCCTACTCATCCATTTTTAAAAATCCCGATGTAATTAAATATGCATTACTTATTTGACTAGAACTTTAATTCAACTTAAAACACGAATACTTCCACAAGTACACTGAGATCTAGCCTCCAAAGCCTGAGCAGACAGACCTCACTGTGGAAACCTTTGTGAGGACAACGAGCCGTAGAAGTGCCTGCAGGCGGGGAATAGCGAGGAGGCAGACCATCACGCTCCTCGGTTCCACTGGCAAGGCTGACGGGTGTAAACTACAAAACTGCTTGCTTTTGGATTAACCTATTCTGAGCACCAGAAACATTTTTCCAAACAAGGAATTCTCATGTAAACTGTTAGTGTTTTCTAATTTAAAAAGATACGCGCACCCCTATGTTCATTGCAGGATTATTTACAATAGCCAAGACGTGGAAACTCCTGTGTTCATTGATAGGTGAATGGATAAAGATGTGGTACATATGCATATATTTTTACTTAGAAATGGTGTAGGTATAATTCCTACAGTACATACAAATTCATTATACCACGTGCCCAAAAGGTAAGTCTAAAATAACACCAACAGAATTCCAGCTATACCTTACAGACCTAAATATCTAGTTAAAATTCCCTCCAGTTTTTTTTTTTGTTTGTTTTTTGTCATGGATCCTAAGGGCAGAAGCTTCATGAACGACACAGAGAACAGTTAAACTCTCTCATTCTGAGATCCTTCAGAAGACTTTAGTAAAAATTGTTAATGAATGTCTCAAAATACATTTGGCATAGCAAAAACATAAAGGTGTTGCCCCCCACACACAAAAAAAAATCCAGGGAAGCATCAGAACTTTGTAATATATTCTGCAAGGTAACGTGCACCCTTAGAACAATAGTGAATGAGGAGCCAAGGGCCCTGAGTTCTCCTCTAGTCCCTTGGTCTGTCTGACTCTTACTGTAGTCAACCCAGGCCTCTTCCAGCTTCAAATTGCTATGACTAGATTTTCTGTATCAGCTCGTCCTTAATGCAAGATTTTGAGTATGGGAAATTTAGTGTAAAATAATTTGAGCTATAAAAATGCATTCTTTATCTCTCTTACATGTTTGATGCCTTTATACCAGGAGCCAGATGTCTAAATGTGACTCAGCGGGAGCAGAGTTTGCTGTTCGTACTGATGATGACTCTGGAGGAAGGATTTAAAGGTTGATCATGGAGAAACAGATTTAGGAAGCCTTCAAGTTTTTAATCTTAATACCCATCATTTTTGGTCCTCACAACTTAAGAATATAGAAAAATGTTTCTTGATGTACCAGCTATTAAAAGAGTGTGAAATAGGAGATTAGGCCCATTTCCGTAAACCAAACACTTTGATGTTTCTGACACAATTGAGTGCATTTTTCTAAATCAAATCTTATTTTTTTTCTATTGATTTGAAAATCAAAAAGGCCTTAGGACTCACAGCTCCATTTATATGGATTAATTGACTTGCTAAGTAAGGCGAGGAACGTTAAAGAACAGTATTCAAAAGTTTGCAAAATGCTGCTTTCTTAAAACTATCCTCCTCGGTGGCATTTTCACTTAAAATATATGCACATTCCTAATTTATTCCATGATACAAAATATTAATTTATTTCAAGTAAGTCATGTCTGTACAGTTATCGTCAAGTGCCACAATAAATAGCTGACTGGTTCTGCACTCCTGCCCCTTCTCCGTGCATGCGGACTGCTGTGTTGGGCTTGGCATTGTCTGCGTAGCTGTGGACACAGCTGTGGGGTGTTTTCCCCATTGGCAGTGGTTAATGAAGTAAGTCTGCTCTTGTAAAATATGGACAAGTACAGTATCAAAATATATATAGAAAGAGAGAGAGAGTAAAAATTGCTTTTCTGGCCTTTCAACCCTGAGAAAGATTAATGATTGTTTGGATTAGAAACTGTACCCTAGTGAGGGACTGTTGCCTCCGGGGAGTGGGTATGAGAAAGGGGACCGGTCACCCCCAGGTCAACACCGCACAGGCTGCTGTGTCTCTGATGACCAGCGACCCCAAGCTGAGCTGGCTGCAGGCTCCTCCGTTAAATGCCTGATCCCCTGGGAGCTGGGAGGAGGCCAGGCCACATCCCAGCCATCACCATCACAATGGCCTGTGGGAGGCAGTCAGCAGGAAAGGCCACACTTTGGGCAGAAATGGGTTCTTGAAGCCCTGGGTTGAATAACTGGCAGCTGGGGGAGGGAGGGTCTACTTTCTCAGGCTATTATTCCACTGTCTTTCCAACCACCCCAACAACTCCGAATAAATGCATAGGCCCCACGAATTGCAGTAACTGTTTGTGATTTTGTCTCATGTGAAATCCCTCCGGAAGCTATGAGGACAGCTAGCTTTAAAATAACCTCATCTTATTCCTTCTGGCCTTAAATACTATTAGCTTTTTCATCTGGTTGCTTTTACTTGGTTTTCCAATTTATAAAATTGGAAACTAATTAAAATAATCATGAGCAAAAATGAGAAAAAAACTACCATCATGCCATTACCCAAACACAGCTGTTATCATTTGATATACTTCCTTTCCATCTTTTTCATTTGGGTAATGTAATCTTTAGCTCTTAAGGCATGATATTTTAAGTGTTTTCTATGTTGCCACGTAATCTTCATAACTATTCATTTAAAAGGTACACAGTAGTTTATTGAACAGGAATTTAATAATTTATTCTTATAGGGCATCAAGATTGCTTCCCAATTTTATCCCTACTAATGTCACAGCAATGAATACTGTATATATGGATTTTTTCATGCTCTAAATTAAATTCTTAGGTTAATTAACCCCCGATTGAATTTTTACATTAGGGTATGGACATTTGTATGGCTCCTGAATCATATTGTCCAATTTTACACACCTCACTATTGTTCTAAACACCACTTACCCTGTTCTTCAATCTTCTCTTCAAAATCAATAGTAGTGTACAGAAAGGGAAATATATCAATAATACTGTAATAACTCTGAATGGAGCCAGGTGGGTATGAAACTAATGCAAAATAATACTGATTATAAGCTGTAATTAAAAAATAAAATTTTAAATGAGAACAATTAGTAGCAGTGCAGAACAACAACAATGAAATAAAGTTCATGACGTTGGACCAGCCAGACTGTATGTGCAGACCTGCAACATTCAGCTGTGGTTTTTCTTTTATGTCAGTGTATCTTAACAGTTCACATGAACAGAATAAAATTTCCAAATGAAACTATGAAGTTTACTTTAGTATTATATTACTGTCTCTTAAGCAAAACTGTAGATGACCAAGTCTATTTTCCTTAGTCATTTACTTTTTTTTCCTTCTAGGACTCTCTATAGGCCCCTAAGTCTATGGGCCTGTGTTTTTACATTTATGGTCCTCACTTATGCTGACCAAGAACAAGGACCCAAGGTAGCAACAACATAAATGTCCTTTTCTCTAAGGATGTTCTAGAATCCTTCGCGCCTGTGAGTGAAAGCATTGCTGCACTGGGAGGGAGGCAAGCGTCATCAAACAACCACCCCACCAAGATCCCTTCCGAGGGGCCAAGTTGCTCCTCTAACCCTAAACCTCTCCAAGCTTTGCAGTTGTGCTTACTGGTCCCACAATGGCAACATTGACGCAGCCCATCTGGACTCTATGCCAGACGTTGCGTATGAGAAACGAATGTTCGTAAGGCAGCGTACGAAGAAGAAATGCCCAAATGGCAACAACAGGCTGGAGTGACAACCTGAGTAAGGACAGGCTAGTTTTCTTTCGTGTTTTATGTCTCCTTTAACCACTGTAATAAATGCAGTACCTAACTCAGTACCTTGAAGAGTAGTTTCCCAAAGAAGGAAGGGGATCACTGATTTGGAAAGAGGAGGAGAATTGGGGACCTGCAGGCAGGAGTGTTTTGGAGAGGGCTAGGGAATAATTATAGGAACAAGACATTTAGTGGTATTTTTAACCAAACTGTTGACATTTTTAAATATCAACTCTTGTGAAACACAGTGGCCTATTTAGTAGGACACCTATTACAGCTGGTAATAATAATAAATTAAAGGCAATAATAATACGGGCATAGCTCATTCTATTGCACTTTACTTTACTGCACTTCGGTTTTATAAACTGAAGGTTGGTGGCACCCCTGTGTTAACCAAGTCTGTCGGCACCATTTCCCCAACAGCGGTTGCTCACTTTGTGTCCCCCTGTCACAAAGCAACAGAGAATTGGTCATTCTCTCCATATTTCAAATGTTTTCATTATTATATTTGTTTCATTCTGAGATCCGGGTTCTTTGATGTTATCGTTGTCATTGTTTTGGGGTGCCCTGAGCCATTCCCATATGAGACGGAGAACTTAATTGATAAATGCTGTGTGTGTTCCGGCATCTCCGCTGACTGGTCATTCCCCCTGTCTTTCCCCCTTCCCTCAGGCCTCCCTGTTCCCTGAGACACAACTATATTGAAATCGGGCCAGTTAGAGCCTACGATGGCCTCTCAGTGTTCAAGTGAAAGGAGGAGTTGTGTGTCTCTCACTTTCAATCAAAATCTAGAACAGATCGAGCCTAGTGAGGAAGGCATGCTGAACGCTGAGATAGCCCAAACGCTAGGCAGGACTCCTGCACCAAACATTTAGCCAAATTGTGAATACAAAGCAAAAGTTCCTGGAGGAAATTAAAAGTGCTACTCCAGCGAACATACGAATAACAAGAAAGTGAAACGGCCTTATTGTTGAAATGGATACAGTTACAGTGGTCTAGAGAGAAGATCAAACCAGCCGCCACATTCGCTGAAGCTAAAGCCTAATTTAAAGTCCCTCTGTTCAGTTCTGGGAAGCCTAGAAGAGGTGAGGAAGTTGCAGAAGAAAAGTGTGAAACTAGCAAAAGTTGATTCACGAGCTTTAAGGAAAGAAACTGTCTCCATAACATGAAAGTGCAATGTGAGGTAGCAAGTGTTGATGTAGAAGCCGCAGCAAGTTATCCAGAAGATCTAGCTAAGACAATTGATGAAAGTGGCTGTACGAAACAACAGGTTTCAATGCAGATGCAAGTTTTATATTGGAAGGAGATGCTATTTAGGATTTTTGTAGCTAAACAGAAGAAGTCAGTACCTGCTTTCAAAGCTTCAAAGGCCAGGCTCTCTCTCGTTAGGGACAAATGCACCAGGTGACTTTAAGTTGAAGCCAATGTTCATCATCCCAAAAATCCTAGGACCCTTTAGAATTATGGTGACTCTGCTCTGTCTATAAGTGGACAACGAAGTCTCAATGACAGCCCATCTACTTACAATATGGTGTACTGAATATTTTAAGCCCACTGTTGAGACCTGCTCAGGAAAAGAAAACATTCCTTTCAAAGTATTAATGCTAGGTTTTGTCTCTCTCTAATGCTTATGCTTAGAAAAATTTACTGCAGTTAGGTTATTTTTTTGTAATCAAAGTATATAACAATCTTTCCCCTTTCCATGTGTGTCTCCACTGCAGCCTCACCCTTCTCCCTAGGGGAGTCAAGCCACCCTCATATGAGGGTCCTTTGAATTCTCGTAACATCTCTTGCATACATGTCTTATTACCCTGGGTTGTCAATACACCTTATCCTGTGGGCAATCATTTATTTTCTTGTCTGTCTACCCCTGTAATCGGTGAGCAGAGGGGGGAGGTTTGCCTTAATCATTTCTACATCCTCATCACCTAGCAAATAGCTGGTATTTACAGCAGTAAATTATTGGTAAGTATGGGCACAATAGAATGGAAAGGAGAGAATGAAACAGCCACTCTGAGTTTTTTCCTACCCAGACAATCTGAGTTTTCATTGGCCAAAGTCTCAAACTTGACAAGTGAATAAATGTCAAGCCTGCATGCCCCGGATCCTCAGGTATAACCAATGAGTGGCAGAACTAACATCCCTTGCCTGTTATATCCTGATATAAAAACAATCTGGCAAAAAGTAAAAGGCATCCTAGGATCCACTTTTTAAAGTTCTGGACCGTTGAGAACGTTGGGAGAGCAGCCTGTGGGTCCACAGAACTTCAGAGACTCCTCTTGCAGATGGGTGAAGACAGAACGCCCTAGCTGAGCCAATGAAGGACAACTTTATAAAAAGCAGACAACTGTTTATCTACACAAAAGAAAATCTTCCTGCCAGCATAACACCATTAACATCTTAACAGCTCTTCTATTATGAATCTGACATTTCCTTCTTCAAAGCCCAGTTTCAGCAATTTTCACCTTTAAAATGAAATAATAAAGCCATCAACACACAATAAAAACTATGCAATATTTATAATCATAGGTCTTTAGAGTGTATTTTATGTTAAAAAATTGAATTGTTAGGCCTTCCTTTTTAAATCCCATAAGGCCTTCAGCTTTAGAATGACAGACTCAAACTCTTCTCTCGGGTTTTAATTTTTATGAGGCTTCTTATTTCTTTTTTAATCTCCTCTAAAACTTAAAACCCCTCAACACAGTTTCCACTGCTTCCACTGAATTGGCAGCAGGTTGGTCTTTTTATTGGTGGATAATGGATTTAGTTTGATTGCTGACACAGGAACAATGCGAGGATAAACAATTCCTTTTGTGGCCCTGAAATTCCCCATCTGCCGAGGGCGGTCACGACTGAAGAGCACTGGGCAGAGACAGATGAATGAGGCCGCCACGCCTGATGTTAAGGACATCCGTCACACAAGCTGAACATGTGGCTTCATAAATCAGGAGCTAAGAGCAACTCTGGTTGCTCATGTCATTAACTCATCAGCCGTTTAATACCTAAAAATTTACCATAATGTTGAGCGTAGGGACCCAATTTGCAATTCTGATCTTACCAAGAATCCAGAGGTAGCAAGAGAAAACAAAAATCATCTTCTAAGTTTAAAAAAAAGCTTTTTCAGATGCATGCTCAAATATTTACAGATGAAATATATGATGTCCAGAGTTGTTTTAAAATAAGATGGAATGAGGAAGTCAAGTTATAAATTAAAAAAATTGGCCATGAGTTTCTCATTATTAAAAATGAGTGATAGGAAGCTAGGCATTCATTATACTATATTCTCACTTTTGTATATATTTAAAATTATTTGTAAAGTTTTAAAAAACTAAATAAAATGAAAAATGAGAGCTTGCATTTGTAGTAACAGCATTTTTGCCTAATTCTATCGTTTCTTTTAAAAGAAAAAGAAAAAGCTGTGCTCACATAGCTTCAATGTAGAACAACAAGTACAAGCATTTAACAAGGCAAATAAGTCATCATCACTAAACAGGAAGGCAACACATTTCAGAGGGAGAAGATCAGGTAACACCTACTATGGTTTCTCAGAAACCCACCTCAAGGTGGTCGATATCCAGTGACTCAAGAAGGAGGTCAATTAGGAGGCCTGACTTAGCCTAAAATACAGGTACCCAATTAGATTTGAATTTCAGTAAACAACAAATAATGTTTAGTATAAGTATACCCCATGAGATATTCGAGAAAAACATACACTAGGGAAATTATTTGTTATTCTTCTTAAATTAAAACGTAACTAGGTGACTTGTACTTGATCTGACTATCTATACTCCAAGTACCTGCCCTCTGATAAGGAGAGTCTTCTTCACCCACAAAGAACATAACTTTGCATAAGTTAAAGATTGAAACCATCTTTCTCTCTCTCAGAGGAACTGAAAGTTGAATGTTAGTCCTGCTCACATTACAAGTGTATCTCCAATTTCACAGAATCAGATACTGGACACTAAACACAGATGCTTCTCAGAGACCCACAGCCTGGTGCCCCCAAGTCTTCAGACTGGCACTGTGGCTTGCTGGGGAGTCCAGGTTTTGGAGTCGTGACTGACCCGGGTTCAGGACTCCCTTCTGTAAAACAGTCGCAGGCCCATCTTGCAGGGTTATTGTAGGGCTAGTGTATAAAGTGCCTGGTACATAGTAGGCATCCTGTTGAGGGGCGACTGCCTCTCTGCTCGGCCACTAAATCCACATCCCCCAGGTGGTTTTAAAGCCAGGTACCAGTACCAGTATATACTCCTGGAAACCACTCCAGATTTTTGGAATCAGAAAGAACAAGCTTAGGGCACAGGCATTCCAGCTTTTGTCAAGCTCCTTAAATGATCTGATTTGCAGCCAGGGTTCTTGAAGGAGGACTTTGTCAAGAACTCTCTTCTGTTCATCAGTGGTTCTCAGTCTGTAGCAAAGATCAGAAGCTCTGGAGAGCTTGTTCAAACACAGACTGCTGGGCTCTCTACCCCAGAGTCTCTGAAGGGTGGGGTGGGGCAGGGAGAATCTGAGAATTTGCATATCTCACAAGTTCCCAGATGCTGCTGACCTGCGGTCTGGGGACAGTTTCAGAACCATTTTGCTCATCCAAACCCTACCTGCATATTATAATCATGGAGGGTGTTTTTCAATACCTAGGCTTGGGCCCTAGGGGATCATATTCAAAATAGTCTAGTGGGGGACCTGAGCGCCTCATAATTCTAATGCACCCAGGTCAGGAACATCCGCTCTCTTTACAAGAACTCTCTGCTCTCACTCCTGTGTGCCCTGGGACCAGCAAGGAGGGCTTCACAGGGCCTCCTTAGAAACTCATACCCCACCCCAGAACTGTGGAATCAGAATCTGCACTTTAACAAGACCCTCAGTGATTCCCATGCACGTTCAAGTCTGAGAAGTACTGCTTCTGTTTCTGCCTAAATGGAACACTCCCTTAGCGAGGGCTTCCTCAGAGGGCGGGTCTCCAGAACTCCCGGGTTGGAGAAAGAGTTAGCAATCACTCGGCTCTTCCCACTAGCCCAACTGGTAACCAAACGTTTTTCAAACCTTGCAGCAAAGTAATAAAGGCTTCTGTTGACATTAACTGACTGCCCATAGAGTAAGTATAGAAGCAAATTCTTTTTTGAATTTTTATAAGAGTTTTTTTGAGTCAAACTGATGACATATGCCAAGGAGTGAGATCTCAAAGGCTCTAGAAAATAAGTTTTGCCACTGCTTCTACGCATTTGCAGTTAAGGAGGGAACTAAGGAAGATTACTGGAGGTGAGAAAAAGACAGAGATTGGATTACAGGTTAGTTAACAAGATTATGTGCTTTCTTGAGGGTGGTTATTTCAAGGGTGTGTTAATTAGATGTGCAGAAAGAGCGGGCAGGGCTTGCTCAAGGCAAAGATTAACCTTTTGCTAAAAAAATTATATTCCTGGAGCATGACTTGCTCAGGAATTTACTGTTCCTTACATGAAATCCTCCCACCACCCTTTTTTCTTTTTTTCTTTATTTTTTTCGGTTAATTGGCCCACAGTCCCTCCTTTTGGTAATAATCAGTCCGAAGGATGCATTGATGACCAACCTTTCCTTTGGATAGTGTGGTCTCACAGCACTAGGAAGGCTCACTCCCAGGAAGTCCCAGCACCGATGTCATCTCGTTGATCACTGGGGACGGGGCAAAACGGTAACCACGGGATCTGAGTTGAGGTAGAATTTTCCCCAAACAGGAAAGGCAAGTAAGTGAATGTCAGTCAGGTCTTATGGCCATAGAAACAAAATGTTAAATGGTCATAAGTGGGCATTCATGTGCCAACAGTGTAGAACCCTCAGCAGTGACTTTCCAGAACCCCAGAGAAGAAGACTCCAAGCCAGGACAGGCCTCTCTTCCTTACACTTCATCTAGTCCTGGACAGAGGTTGTCACCAGTACCCATTGTGTGGTGTATACTGACTATTGCGTACAGGTTATAGAGGTTGTATTCCCAAAGGGGACCCAGCCATTTGCCCCTCCAGACATTGTAAAGTACCTGAGTTAACAGAGCCCTAATCATGTAACGTGATCAAGATTCTGGGCTCAGTGAACAGCAGTCAAACAGGATCATGTTGGCAAAATTTTAAAGATTAGTAATATCAAGTATTGCCAAGGGTGAAAGTGTCAACTGATGTAGAATTTTTGGAAAACAATTTGGGAAATTCCCTCAAAATTTTAAATATGCATCTGCTATGACCCACACTCCCACAACTAGAAATGCATCCTACAGAAATATTAGAAGGCATACATAAAGACATCTATATATGAATGTACTTTGCAGCATTATTTCTACTTTTAAGAAATGGAAGTAAGCTATAGGTCTATCAAGAAAAAATGGATAAATTCTTATAATGCAGGGTTTTCTGCTCATCTTTGTAAAGGATGAGAACTCTGTATGTTCACACATGATGAAGGTGTAAATATGATGTATGTGTGTATGTGTAGTGTGACTCCATTTCTATTTTTTAAATTGCATTTATATATATATATATGAAAATACATGCACTAATCTGTAAACAATGATTGCTTTTAGGAAGTGAGACTAGAATTGGGAAGTGTATTTCACTTTTTCTGTATACCTGTGTACAATTTTTGAATTTGTTATAATAAACATGTATAATTTTTTTCTGTGTCATTCCAATTTTAGTATACGTGCTGCTAAAGCAAGCACCAGCATGTATAATTGTTACTGTTTAAAATATGATTCAAACAGGTAAAAATGGTTTCTTAAGAACTGTTTTTCTCTGGGTAGGTTTCCTCACATTAGCCCATTTAGTTGTGTGTTTCAGGCTTACTCATTAGACACAGTACAATATATTGTAATTGATTAAAGTTGGGCCTTCTCAGAAAAAACCTAATCCAGCCTGGACGCTTTGAGATTAATCCAAGTAACCCTGATTGACTTCTGGGTGCCCCAAAGGGGTCTTAATGCCAAATTAGTATCAGGTCAAACCACATTTTTGGTTTTTAGCCCCTGCCATTTAATATTGCCTCTGATGAGATATGATGAAATATGTGGTTAACCAAATGCCAAATTCTTTTAAAAAATTGCTGCTAAATCAGGTCACCTCAATTCTGCACTTAAAATTTTTTAAATGTAAAGGTAGATGTTTTTATTTCGTTCTGTTAAATTTCATCTTGTAGGTTTTAAAGATTTTATTTATTTATCTTTAGAGAGCAGGGAGGGAGAGAGAAAGAGAGGGAGAGAAACATCAAACATTGAACACCCCCAACTGGGAACCTGGCCCACAACCCGGACATGTGCCCTGACTGGGAATCAAATCAGCAACCTTTTGGTTCATAGGCTAACACTCAATCCACACAGGGCTCACCTTGTAGGTTTTATTACCTACTGTATGTTAACATAATTACTGACTATTCACATAAAATTGGATCTTGCTTTCTAGTACACTGGATAGTCCTCTAAATTTTACATTATCTTAAATTGCATATTTAATCACTGTAGAGGTTATAAAATATATAGACATGTCTTTCAGGCAGTACTCTTTTTCATTGACAGTGGCCAAAATCTACTCAAACTTAAGCAAAAATGAAATATATCGATGGAGACTGAGGTATCTCATTGACCACAAGACAGGAACGACTCTAGGCCTGAGAGAGACAGGAAGGAAATGGGAAACAATTAAACCAGGACGATACTCTATCCCCTCCCTTGTCTCTACCTGTTTATGCTCTTTCTCGATCCTCTATACCCAACTCTCACTGTCCCAACTCTATCCCCATTCCCAAGCCCCCATCCCTCCCACTGGCCTTCATTGTGTGTGCTCATAACCACAGACACACCAAGTGTGGTCCCGGGTAAGAATGCCTGCTCCGCTCTCCCAGCTAGAATGTTTTACCCTGGATCTGCATGCAGGCCTCAGGCCCCTTTCAGACCAACAATTCATTTATTTCTACTGGTTTGCCCTCACTGTCACCCCCATTGGCCCTGCCTGACAGCCACCCCAGCTTATTCAGAGTTAATGCCTTCCCTATGGCCCCAGACCAGGGCCCAGTGTCTGTTTTCGGGTGGCAGCAGTTTGTGTTGGGTGTCCACCATGGTTCAATCAAAGGTGGCCAAAGGGACAAATTCAAGTAGAACAAACATGGCTTCCCAGAGCCATCCTCTGTGTCTGGGTGCAATTCTCAGAGACGTGGGTATAATACTGACAACTACCTCCTGAGTAAATGCCCCAGGTTTACCTACTATGGAAATGTCAGTGGACACCAAGTCCAAGACTAAGAGTTTATGGCTCATGGTCTCCCAGGTTCAAAGTAGGGAGGATGGCTATGGAGATAAAGAATGGAGTATAATTTAGTGGTTAAGCATATTGGCTTTGGAATCAAGTTAGGGATTAAATACTATTTCTGCCATGAACTAGATATTTTAATCTTGGACAAGTTACTCAATCCTTTCATGTGTTACTTTTCTTACCTATAGGATGGCAACAACAACAAAAAGGCTTATTGAGTAATTATAGCCATTAAATGAGATTAACATATCAGGCTTCCTAGCTTTTAGCAAGCATTTCACAAATGCCAACTCTCATTATGAATATTATATTGTCATCATTATCAATATGAAGTAAATGTGTGATGTTATAATGGAAAGCAATGCATTTGACATAATATATCCATGTTTCAACTCTACCTTATTTTTGTGTCTCATATACACAATACATAGGGTCAAATACAACCGTCCTGTGACCATGCACCTTGAGTGTCCGGCACTGCTCATTCCCACACCCTGCAGGCATGGCTATGCAAGGAGACACTAAGCACACGGCTCTCTAGAAATGTCAGCCTTGTCATGCAGTGGCATAAGGCGAAAACGCTGTGGAGAAACAGTCTTTTTGTTTAAAATAGAAATTGTGCAGGAAGCCAAATTAATACATGACAAGTTATTGAATATCCAGTTCTTCTAGAGGGGGAAAAAAGAAATGAAAAGGGGAATTGCTGTTCCCAAAAAATCATGTTTCCTTTTCGGTGAAATTCTCCATCCAAGCTTGGCGCTAACTGAGTAGGCGATTTCACTTCATCACTTCACAAAAGACTTCCAAATTCACTGCGGCAGACATGGCAAAATAAAAATGTTAAGTACATCCTGGCTGGGAGGGGACTGAAGCCTCCACGCTCAATCAAAGGTTTGCAATAATAGGATTCATAAAAAAAAAAAAAAGGAAAAAAAAAAGACAGATGGGATTAGAAAATGTTGCAGTGAAGGCTCTGGAATGAGATGAGCTCACAGCACCAGCCTGTCTTTTGTGGACCTGCACAATGATCCCCGAGCCAGACTGGATCAGGAAACCTCGCGACTAGGGGTTCAGAGAGAGGCCTCCGGTTCCCGGGCACTTTAGGGGAGAGCAGGCTGAAACGATGCATCAGATTTACAGCTGCAGCGATGAAAATATAGAAGTTTTCACCACTGTGATTCCTTCCAAGGGTGAGTAAATAGTCCTTGACTGTTCCCTTAACGGGGCACCTTATGCTGGAGGGTAAGGACAGTCACGTGCTGTTTTACTATGGTTTTCCCTCAGGTCTCTGAGCTCTGACCACTTCTCTGTTTTGATGATATTTGTCGTTGTGGTTTCTGAAAAGGAGGCACATTGATAAACATCACTCATTGAGAAGCAATCCGCCGAGGGGGAAATAAGGGCAACTAAATATTCCCGTTCCACTTAATTCAATACTGCAACCCAATATGCTGAATGGAAGTGACAGCAAGCCATTGTTGGAGGAAATAGATGAAAACAAAATTCCCTGGGCAACTAGATGAAAGCATCTCCTCCAGTGAGCAAGCAGGTTCTGAAATGAGAACCGGCTGCCTCAAAACTCTGATTTCTAACTGTGCAGTGAAATATGAGGAGAAATACTCCCCGCAGTGACCCAAAGTCCAGTAAAGTGGTCAAATAATGCTCTAGCCCAGGCTGGCCTCTACCGAGGCCACAGGGGCACACTCCCAAACTTAACCTGGAACTAATGCCACCAAAAAGTGTGATTTTGCCCATCCTTGTGTACAAAGCAAATGGTGTCAGTCCAGGGAAAGGCTTCGGGTGAGAGCTCAGAGGACGCAGGTCTCTGGCGACTGAACAGTTCCCTTGCCTCCTCCAAAGCTCAGCCTTCTGTCCTGTGGCCTCTGTTCTTTCTGTCACTCCACCCGCTGTCATTCTGGGAGAGTCTAGGACTCTGGCTCAAGCCGGTCTCACTGTCAGACTTGAATGAAGCAGGCTGGGTGTCTGCTGGTGTTGTGAGCCTCTATTCAAACAATTCCTTTCTTCTTCCCTGGTCAGCCTCTGACAGGGTCAGTGCTGGAGGGGGTGGGAGTGTGGGGGAGACACTCAGCCTGGTCACAATGAGACAGCCAGCAGAACGTCAATTAAGCTTTAGACATCTATTGCCTGATAGCCAGAAAAAAAAACGGGTAGGAGTCTGCCCACGTGCAGGAGTGGGCACTCTTGCTGGAGACTCTGAAATGTACCTAGAAAGTCAAGGCGGTCATGACCCTCTGACCCAGCTATTCTGCTTCTCTCTTAGACGTGGATGCTCAACACTGGCACTGATACTATGACAGTGAAAGTGAAAAGAACCTGTGTCCTCGAGGGGGGAAGGGGAAACAAACATGTGGTGTCATCATACTGTGGAATACTCCACCGTAGTCGCCAGCAATGGACTAGATGTGCATGTATGGACATAGGTCTCCAAAGATAATGTTGAGTGAGGAAAAATGCAGGCTGAAAAACTACACATGTGTGATAACAATGCTTAATTTTGGAAATAGAAAACAATACTACATATTGCTTATGGATACATATTTTGAGGAAAGTATGAAAACATCAGCTGGAAAGATGCAGATATAATTGGTGATCTCAGTAGTCCTGGGGAGGGAAGGAAATAGAATTAGGGAAGACAAAGAGAGGACCAAATCTTGCCCTCCAGTTTTTTATTACTTTTATATGAATAGGAAACAAATTGGAAGCAAATATGAAAATGTTAAAATATGTCTATATTCTATCATTTTTTTCCATTTAAAAAAATTTAAGGAAGAAATCAAAGTCAAATGGCTTTTTAAAAAAAATTATTATGCAGTTCAGCAGCAATGTCACACTTCACCTGAATAAAATTATTCCCGAGAGGGCCTTTGACTCCATGTGCTTAGTGCGGTAGTCAAGAGACTGCTGCCACTTCTGCACTGAGTGACCTTGGACAGGCTACCTACCCTCTCTGGGCCTGAATTTTCGTTTTCGTAAAAGAGAAAACTAGAAGTTGCCTCCCAGGGTCATTATGAGGGAAAAATAAAATACAGGTAACAGATGTAGAGCATCTAGCATGGTACCTGGCATGCAATAAGCACCACTAAATATTTCACTTAGTGACTTCTATTTTTATTCCATATTTATAGCAATGAATCTGTTTGATCAAAGATGGATATTTAATCCACATTCCTTTTTTGCCATTTTTATTTGCGGCCATCTCCTGGGGTTAAGCCAAGTAGTCATCGATACTCATGCACACTTCACTGCTCAGGAAGTTGTTCTGTAGGAAAAGAGTGTTTGCAGTTTATATTAGGCCAGAAATGGGAGGAGTCTGCCTCTTCCTTCCTTTTGCTTTGCCCCATCTTGCTTCTCCAAAGCCGTCGGGCTGAGGGCCCTAGATGAGGGAAGCCTGTGCCAGCTTGTCTCACGTCACCACTTATGAGAGAGACTGAAAACCAGTATGTCCTCACATGTTTTAACTGCAGGAATAGAGGTTGATTTGATTTTATCTAACAAGGGTTATAGTCCTGCCTGATAGGCCCTTTCTCAACTGCTACTGTTTAGCCATGTTTATTCGATGGGCAATGACCAGAACATTTTCAGAGCAACAAGCTCAGCCACATGGGCAGTGTGGCCTAGTGGTTAAGAGAACAGGCCTTGATCCACGATCAACTGTGGGGCCCTAACCCACAGCATCCCCCTCTACACAATAAGGAGTACTTACCTTGCAGAGCTGCTGGGAGGCATGACTAAGTAAGGCAAATAAGCCATCCACCTGGTAAGCTTAGTGGGGAACATCTATTATTGTTGTATTATATTCCTCTTTTCAATATACTTGTACTGGGTTCAGACTAATAGCTACATATTTTTTTTAGCTGAGTCATCTGAATATCTCACAAAAGTATGGCCATAGTAAATGTTACGGTGTTCCTTAATTGTTTTCAAGACATAGGACATAGATCAAGTCTGTAACTGAGGACAAGTGTGTATTTTTACTTTCTAGAGAAAGAGAAACCCAAGAGAAAGATTTCATACACACAATTTATGGTAAATATAAAAGATAAAAACTGTGGTTTTACCAAGAAGTTATACCAGAAGCTATTTCCTGAGACACACCAGAGTGGGTTTGATTCTGGGGTGAATAGTACCACAGTGTTCAAAATAATCTACTTTGGGATAAACAATGATGGGGAAGGGTTAGTGAGGGGGAAGAGAAAAAAAATGGAGAAAACTCCTGAAAGAGAAATTCTAATGGGATGCTACAGTCTTTAGAAATTACCACCTGTTCCTTCTACCATTCCTCATCTTGCAGAGAAAGGGGGAAATCATAACGACCACTATTAACTCCTGGGAACTTAGTCTTCACCGGGCGATGGGCCAAGGAAGGGCTTTACACAAATCAGTTCATTTAAACCTTACCATGGCCCTCTGAGGTAAGTGCTGTTATTGCCCCTAACTTATAGATGAAGAAGATGAGGCTGAGAGAGGATGAGTAATTTGCCCAAGTTACACAACTGGCAAGTGGTCAAGCTCAGATTCACACCTAAGTGAAAGGCGTGGGGAGCCAAGCCTGCCTGCCCGCAGGCTGGACGAGTGCTGTCGTGGCCGCAGGTGCTCCGAGGAAGGTAACGACTCAGCACACTCACCAGATCACGAATCTGACAGGTGACAGGGAGTCCTTCCCGTTCTAGGCAGGGCAGTGACAGGCTGGGATTTCAGTTCCAAGAAAATCATTCTAACGGCAGTGTGGGAAAGAGGGCCAGGGTCTCTCTGTTTCAACAGAGGCACACCTTTCCCAACCAAGTGCTTTTTTTATAGTTAATTGATTTTTAAGCTTTTTATGTGTGTGGTAAAATGTACAAGATATAGAATGTATCGTGTCACCACCGTGAGTATACAGTTCGGCAGCATTAAGAAAACTCACACTGTAGTGCAGCTGTCACCACTGTTCATTTCTAGAACCTTTCCGTCATTCCTCACAGAAACTCGGCACCCATTAAACCAGTGATCGTCAGCCTTCTTTCATCTCACAGCGCACACAAACTAATTATTGGAATTCTGTGGCACGAAAGATATATTTTTGCCAATCTGATAAAATACATATAATTTTGATCGATTTATAATAATAATAATAGTAATTAATTACCCATTTTGCTCCAAAGTGACTTTTTAAAAATCAGGTACTTGTACTTTTATATAAGGATTATTGTTACCAAGAATTAACCAATTAAACGCAACCTTATTATGTGACACCTAAGAAGATGCAACTCTATTATATGACCTATATATTTATGGTTCAAGACAGGACATTCAGAGTGGATGGCTATTGTGTTGGCTGTTGTCAGTGGCCCTGACTAGATAGTCAGGTATTGAATGTTTTAAAAATTTTGCCCTGGCTAGTGTGGCTCAGTGGATTGAGTGCCGGCCTGCAAATCAAAAGGTCATTGGTTCAATTCCCGGTCTAGACACATGCCTGGGTTGCAGGCCAGCTCCCCAGTAGAGGGCACCTGAGAGTCAACCACACATTGATGTTTCTCTCCCTCTCTTTCTCCCTTCCTTCCCCTCTGTCTAAATAAATAAAATTGTTTAAAAAATATTCTTGCGGCACACTGGTTGAACATCTCTGCATTAGACAATAACTCCCTATTTCTTCTTTCCCAGCCCCTGGTAACTTCTACTTTCTGTCTTTGTGAATTTGACTACTCTAGGTATCTCACACAAGTGGTCTCATACAATATTTGTCCTTTTGTGTCTGGCTTACTTCACTTAGCTTAATATCTTCAAATTTTCATGCATCCTGTATCAGAATTCCATTCCTTCTTGAGCATGAATAATATTACATTGAATGCATAGAATATATTTCATCCATCAGACGTTGGCGGACGTTCGAGTTGTTTCCACCGTCTGGCTATCGTGAATAATGCTGCTGTGTACCTTGGTGCTCTCAGCCAAGTAATATCTAAAACTGCAGCTGCACCCTGCCTCTTTTTCCCTTTTCCCCTCCTCTGTGCCCCTGCCCCACTCTAGGCTCAAAGCCTCTCCATGTTGTAGCTTTAGCTATGTCAGCCTCATGCGTGTTCTCTAAAACTGTTCCTTTGTCTCTCTTTGCAGTGTCCAGTCCAGCCAGAAGAAGAGTCAAAAGCTCTCAACACCTCTTGACTAAGAATGTAAGGAAACTTTAGTTTTGATCTCTTTTTTGACTTTCGTTTTCAACAAAGCAATGTCCGGCTTCCTTCTTTTTACATTTTTATTTATTGATTTGAGAGAGAGAGGGGAAGAGAAACGTCAATTGTTGTTCCACTTACCAGTATTTATGTATTCATTGGTTAATGCTTGTATGTGCCCTGACTGGGGATTGAACCCACAACCTTGGTGTATTGAGATGATGCTGTAACAAACTGAGCTACCCAGCCAGGGCCCTACATCTCTCTCTCTCTTGCTTTCAATATAACCAGGAAGGTTTTCTGTAACTCATGTTGTTGTTGCTGCACTCTCCCTCCTCTAATTAACCAAAATAATTGACATAATGTCAACCACACAGCACTCAACTCTGAATCAGACCCTTCTATTCTGCCATATTTCCCAGACAGAGAGCAAATCTTGTTTTTTGTATACTTTCTTATTTAAACAGAATCCACAATGTGGGTACAGCATCCCTGACCCAGGTATTCTCCTATTGTTGGCCTTTGCGATGTTCTATTTTTTCACCATTATAAATAGCAGTACAATGAGTTTATTTGTACAAAATACTATTTTTTGGATTAACTCCTTGGTACAGAGGCCTCAAAGAAGAATTAACAAGTAAAGAGATAAGACTAGTCTCATCTACGCATCCATCCATCCATCCATCCATCCATCAAATATTTACATTCTCTTACATTGTAAGAGACACTGAGCTAGATGGGGAGAAATAGAGTAATTTTTAAAACTAGTTTCTGCTTACAGTTTTGTCACACGTGATCAGGAATTCTGAGCAATTGCCAGGCTTGCAGCCATGCGTTTTCACTCACCTCCAACCTCACCAACACTGGCTTTCATTTTTCTGTATTATTTTTTGCTACTTTAATAAGCACATACATTATCATAAAATTAATTTGCATGTCTTTAGAACCTAATGTTGCTGTGAATTTTTCAGTTTACTTACAGATTTCTTTATATAAAAGCTGTCAATACAACTTTGTACTTTAATTTAAAAGATTTATTTTAACTGTTAATTGTTTCCTCTTGGTTATACTGGAGTTTCTATTTCAGTCACGATTTTTTCATAGAGCAGCATTTTGATTTTCCAAGTATCTCAATTTTCAAAAATATATTCTTCATTAAGAAACAATTTTTAAGTGTTCTCAGAAAGATGTGGGGTTTTAGTCATTGTTTTTATGTACATTTATTACCTTTTTAATATCCAAAGCAGTATGTGCCCATTAAGAAATTTGAAACATGATGAAGATATATGGTATAGTATTAATAAACCCTGAGAATCTGTGGAACACAGTAGGTCAGTGTATAGACTTGGAATTGAGCTGCCTGGGCTTAAACTCCAGTCCCATCCATTTCTAGCTCTCTGACCTTGGGCAAGTTGCCCAGCCATTCTGGGACTCTACTTCCTCAGCATTAAAATGGGGATAAAAAGTACATATCTTAAGAACCATTGGGCCCTGGCCAGTGTGGCGCGGTGGATTGTGTGCCAGCCTGCAAACCCAAAGATCACGGTTTAGATCCCAGTCAGAGCACGTGCTTGGGTGCCGGTCAGCCAGGTCCCCGGTAGGGGGCGCTTGAGAGGTAACCACATATTGATGTTTCTCTCCCTCTCTTTCTCCCTCCCTTCCCCTCTCTCTAAAAATAAATTAATAAAATCTTTTTAAAAAACCTTTGGAAGGAGCAAATGATCTGATACCTGTGAAGTACTATGATCTAAACCTGACACATGCTGAGCATTCAATAAACTCCGGTATTTTTTAAGTGAAAATTTCCTATATATTAACAATTGTACTATATTGCCAAATAACATACTATTTTGCAACTTTCTTTTTATACTAATCCCATTCTTTATAAAGGCTACATAGTATGCCAGTGTACGGATGTACCATAATTTTTTACCCAAACCAAATCTGAAGTTTTCTTAATTATTTAACCAAATTGTTGATAAATGGGGTTTCCCATTCTTTCCACTAAAACAATGCCATAAGAAATATACTTGAACATAATTTTTATATTCTTATGCAAATATTTTTAAGGATACATTCATAGATAAGAAATTTCTGGGATATCAAATCAGCATGTGTGCTCCTTAAATTTACACATTTATATGTCAATTAAGTCTCAGTTAAAAAAACAACAGGCCCTGGCTGGTGTGGCTCAGTGGATTGAGAACCCTTGAGAGGTCACTAGTTCAATTCCCAATCAGAGTCTGGCCTGGGTTGCAGGCCAGGTCCCTGTCTGGGGGCAAATGAGAGGTGACCAATCTATGTTTTTCTCCCTCTCTTTCTCCCTCCCATCTCTCTAAAAATAAATAAGTTAAATCTTTAAAAAACCAGAAAATGCTCAAAGGATATGAATATTGGAAAAATAATGTAGCTATTGCCAAATTCTAAACAACTGAATTTTAAAAGTAGCTTTACCAGCACACCTGAGCCGATACTCTATGGGAACAGTCAGTGTTGATAATCTTCGACAATCCAACAGGTGAAAGTATTTATTGTTTTAATTTGTATTTCTTTAGTACCATTCCTCTACTTTTTATAGATTTTTTTTTACTCTGGGTTCTTTATTCATGTCTTTTGCCCATTTTTTGTCAGTCATATATCTTTTTAAAATAACTTCTGCAAATATTTTATATATTAAGAAAGAAAAGGAATGTCAATGGATAGAAGATTTCCTTGTTGTAGGGCAAGAAAATTACTTCATTGTCATGGCCCCTGAACACTTAAGCCCACACTCTAGTAGAAAAGTGCTTCTGACTTTTAAGGAACAGTAGATATTACAAAAAATGATAAGGGAAGCAGTTGTTTGTAGGTAAGTTAGAGTTTAAGATAAGTTTCATAACAGACGTTTCAATCAAGGCCTTCAGTTGGCATTACCTTGGACTTGAAAGAGCCACAAATCATTCACCAGTCAGCAACAATCCAAGGCAGTTAGAAATATTTAGTTCTCAACCAAGTTCTTGTCTTCAGTTTCTAAACTTAAACATTGTTCCTGTCTGAATTACACCTTATACCAATATCTACTGGCTTTATAAGGGAACAATGGTCACAAAAACTTTTAAAATGGAAACTAAATCACTGTACTTTCTAGGGTCCTGGGGAAGAAAATTCTCGGGGTATTTAGAACCTAAACGAAGGAGACAACACTCAGTAATGGAGGTGGAGCCCCATGAACCTAAGATAGGCAAAGCACAGCCTCCTGCAATATCCAATCAACGTCAGCCAGGCACTGTGGAACCATGCTCTCAGGTTTCCAGGGAGTGGACATTTTTGAGAAAGACTGCTATGTTTATGGTTTATGAACTCCCCTCTCTAAAACATTTTTTACTTAGAGACAAAAATGAATCAAGTATATGAATACACATAAAAACTGCTTTTGATTAAAAAAAAGAAGTAGAAGCTCTAGCTGGGTTGCTGAGTTGGTTGGAGCATCATCCCGTATACCAAGAGGTTGCTGGTTCGATCCCCCATTGTGGTGCATATGGGATGCAGCCAATCGATGATGTTTCTCTCTCACATTGGTGTTTCTCTCTCATTCTCTCTCTCTCTCTCTCTCTCTCTCTCTCTCTCTCTCTCTCTCTCTCTCT